>ML825879.1:0-22625 GCA_009831015.1 Picea engelmannii | reverse complement strand
AGGTCTATTACAGAGCTACAAATCAGATTTGGATGATGAAATTGATGAGGGATTTTGGTTGAGGTACATGTTGAGTACATGGTTGAGACAAGTAGTTGATGAGTTGGCACATACATGAGGTTTATAGTTGATGATGTTGGTAGATATTGATGAATCATAGTTGATGAGTAGTTGACACATGATTGGTACATACTAGGTACATGGTTGGATGTACTTGTTTATGGTACAAGTTTATTACAGGTTGAGGTACAGGTCGATGCATGGTTCAGATTTATTGGTACAGGTTTACAACGATATATCTCATAATGACAGGTTGACAGTGGTTCCATCATTCTACTTCTACTTCAGGGTGGCAGGACAGGGCAAGGATAGGTGGTTGTAGCCACCTTCCGGTTGTAGCCGGTGAACATAGGGGGTTGTAGCCTCCTTCTGGTTGTAGCCAGAGAATTGGAGAGTTGGAGCTTCCCTCAGGTTGTAGCCTAAGAAACTAGGGGGTTGGAGCCTCCTTCCAGTTTCAGCTGGAAAACAAAGGAAGTTGGTAATTCCAATGAATGTAATTCTTCAAGACATATAAGAAAAAGCATTTCGTGGTTTTCTCTCGATTTGGGTTTCCACGTAAAACACTGGTGTACTATGTATGTGTATGTTTGTTCATTTGTTCATTTCTTATTTACTCTGCAGTTATTGGATGATAATGCTTCATTAATATAACACTTGGATTATATGGTTAAAAAGGATTAAATTGCTCTATTACTGATTCACCCCCCCCTCTCAGTAATCCAACAAAGGATCCCTTTAATATTCTCTACCTTTCTGGAATTCATCCTATCAATGAATCTCCCCTTGAGGATTATAAATATTTTCGTGTATATTTTAGGGGCTGCTTCAGAATTGTTTACCTTTCTCCTATCTCCATGTAGAATTTCCTTATCAAAGATGTTGTTGTCTTTGTAGTTGGTGTACTATGGGTGCCACTAAAAACCCCTTTTGGCAGGATTCTGAATATACTCTATTTGCATTGAATATTCCTTGGGTTGTACTAACTCCCCCTGGGATAGTGCTTATCAGTATTGATCTTCAGATATTTCTGTTTTTGCAACATGAAATCATATGCACTCTCCCCATAAGATTTTGGTTCTACCTATCTCCCAACAAATTTCAGATGAACTTTTTACTGAGAATTTGGAATGACTCCCATATGCCATTGAAGATACTCAAATGTATCTCTAGGTAGGGGTTTGGTAAACATATCTTCAATTTATTCCTTGGTAGGAACATACTCCAACTTGACAGTCTTATCATTCACCTGTTCCCTCAAAAAGTGATAATTGATTGGGATATGTTTTTTGTTTCAGTGCATCACTGGGTTCTGGGAAATACTTATGGAACTGGTGTTGTCACATAGTGTAGAAATTGGTTTCTTGTATTCTACCTTAATGTCTTGCAAGCCTTATTTCATCAAGAGGATTTTTGTACAATAGGATGGTGTTGCAATGTGTTGGTTGTGGAGCCTGATTATCTTCCTGATTTAGAGGTCTTTTACTTTTAGTCGTGTTTATACCCCATGAAGTATTTACACCCTAGAAGTATGTACACTCTTCCATGCGGGGAAGTGCAGAGGGGGGTACCCCTTCTGCGGGGTCCGGGGGGTCTGGGGGTAAGCGGGCCCCCAGCGGGGGTTCGGGGGTGAAGCCCTCAAAGAAAAAATTGCCTTGTAAAAGTATATTGTAATTTCATTGTAAATCTGGACCGTTCATTATAAGGTCACAGATCTAACGATAGAGATTATGTTAGGGTTTTTTGCCCTAGAAGGAAACCCTCTTTTATGAGGGAAATGTATTGCGGCTATGTATGTTGGCGAGTATTGTATTCTAAGAGAGGAGACTGTGAGAGAAAGAAGAGGAAGTTACAACGGGTTTTTCTGTAGGTTGTATCCCTTCATTTTGCTGGATAATAATAAAGAAAGGACCTGGAAATTTCTCTGGTGGACGTAGCCCACACTGGGTGAACCACGTAAATCTGTGTCTCTCTTTTATTGTGTATCTTCTGTGTTTTGTTTCCGCATTTGTTTTATTTTATTGCTCCACGGTCCTGTTTTTCTAACACAATGTACTTTGATTCTGTTGTGGATAAAGAAATTGAGGATTGTTTCTTGCTTAACCAAGATACTAAACCACTGACCAAGAAGAATTCTCCACCACTTGCCCTTTTCCTGTCATCAACACTGCCTACCCAATTTGCATCAGTGTATGTGTTTAGAATTAAATTTTATCCTTTTGGATACCACAGTCCAAAATCCATTGTGCCCTTCAATTATCCGAGTATTATTTTGACTGCCTTCACATGTGATTCTTTTGGTGTAGATTTAAATCTTGCAACCAATCCAAAAACTTGCATAACATCATGACTTGATGTAGTTACATATAAAAGGATACTAGTCATTGATCTATACATTGTGTGATATGCCTTTGGTGATTCATCATTCTAACTTAGTTTGCAACCTGTTATCATGGGAGTACTGACAAGATTGCAATCTTCCATTTTGAACATCTTTAACATCTCCTCAATGTATTTTTTCTAAGAAATAAATATGCCTTTATTTGACTGAGAGATTTGCAGACCCAGAAAGAAGGACAACTCACCCAACATGGACATCTCAAATTATTTTTGCATGTTCGTTGAGAACCTTTGACTCAGATCATCAGAGTTGCTTCCAAAGATGATATCATCCACATAGACCACAATGATAATCATATTTCCATTTTATTATTTGATGTAAATATTTCTTTCTGCAATTCCTCTCTTGATTCCTTGTTGTTTTAAGTACTTATAAAGCCTCGAGTACCAAGCTCTAGGTGCTTTCTTCAGACCACAGAGGGATTTCTTTTGTTTTCACACATAGCCTTGATTTTGTAACAACTGAAATCCCTCGGGTTGTTCAATGAATACTTCCTCTTCCAAATTTCCATTTAGAAATGTAGATTTAACATCCATTTGATAGACTTTGATACTCTTATAGCTTGCAAATGCTAGGAAGATTCTAATGGCTTATAGTCTGGCTATTGGAGAAAACTTTTCATCAAAGTCTACCCCTTCAACTTGAACATATCCTTTACATACAAGCCTTGCATTATTTCTCACTACTTGTCCATCTTCATTTAGTTTGTTCCTAAAAAACCACTTGGCGCCAATTACTTTTTTGTCTTTTGTTCTAGGAACTAGCTCCCAAGTTTTGTTTTTCTCAATTTGATCTAAGTCTTCATTCATAACATTAACCTAGTTTTTATGTCTACTAGCTTCCTCGAAGTTCTTGGGTTCTATTTTAGATATTAAAGATAGAATTACATGTTTTGGTGATCTTATAAATTGTCTTCTTGTTTGGAAATCTTTGTTGTTCTCTCCAAGAATCAGTTCTTCAGGGTGGTTCTTTTGAACATATCTCGAGGGGGTCTTTGAGTCTTGTCTAGGAGCTTCATCTTCTTCTTCCAACAACCCAATTTGATTAATTATTTATTGTAGTTTTTAATTTGAATTTATTTAATTATTAAAATAAATTAAACGAGTCTTTTTGTTATTTTATTATTAAAAGGTAGGTGAAGTAATTAATGGGGGGATAAGGCTATTGGGGAATTAATGGGGGGATAAGGTTTTTGGGGAATTAATGAGGGGGATTTGAGATATGAGGATAAGGAAGAGGGGGAGGGCTTGAAAGAGGGGTTTGGGTTTTTGGGGGAAACATTTGAGAAATAGGAGGAGGAAGAAGAAATTATGAAGGAGATAGGAAAGAAGGAGAAAATTGGAAGAACAATTGTTTTGGGGAACTCTCATAGGGTACTGTTGTTGATGGAAACTTTGGGCTCGAGGGCCAGGAAATCGAAAGGATTCTTAGAGCTAGGGAGCTAGAGAGGTTGTTCCTAGTTGGATGGGAGGTTAATATTTAGTTGGACAGTTTGGGAAAGAACAAGAAGAAGTGAACCATGGGCTTAATCAACCAACCTGTAGGTTGAGGTATGTATTTTACCAGTTGAACTATTATCATTATGTTATTGTTATTATGTTTTTTCTTTTGTTGTTATTATTATGTTTTTTTTTATTCATGGTATAAGAAAATAATGAAAGAAATTCTAAACTAAATTCCAGTCATTTCAGTAGGAGATAATAAAAAATATTTATTTATTTGAGTCCTGAAAATTAGGTAGGATTTACAAATGGTATCAGAGCCAGGTTTTGATCCTGGGACCTATGGGTTATGGTCCAGCATGCTTCCATTGTGTCACTCTGAAGGAATCTTAATATTTAGGTCATATAATTTTCGGTGAAGGAATCTATGTGGACCTAGAAAAGGTAAAGGCCATTATGGAATGGCCAGTGCCAAAAAATGCTCATGAAGTGAAAAGATTCATGGGGTTAGATAGTTATTATCGTAGGTTTCTAAGGGTTCTCTAAGATAACGAAACCTATCACCACCTTGCAGTGCAAGGGGGTCAGTTATGAATGGACAGAGGAATGTGATACTACATTCATCGAGCTTAAGAGGTTACTAACCAGTGCACCAATTCTACGAGTGGCAGATATGGAAAAATACTTCATAGTTTTCACGGATGCCTCAAAGAAACGATTGGGGGCCATGCTAATGAAGGATGGGGGAGTGATAACATATGTGTCCAGAAATTTGAAGCAAGATGGGGAGATTTACGCTACTCATGATTTAGAGTTGACAGTTTTAATGCTAGCTCTAAAACTTTGGAGGCACTCTCTAGTGGGGAAAATCTTTGAGCTCAAAAAAAACCATGAAAGCTTAAAGCATCTCTTCACTCAAAGGGATCTCAATGCCAGGCAGAGGTGATGGAGTGAGTTTATGAGTGAGTACGGTTTTGGAATTTTGTATGTCAAGGGAAAGGAGAATGTGGCCATGAACACCTTGAGAAGGTGACCACGTGTCTTCTCCTTGGTTCCCTTAAAAGTTAATCTGAGGGAGCGTTTGTTGGGGAAACTTCTTGGAGATATTTGGTATTTAAAGCTTAATTCAACCTCCTAGAGTGGGAGGCAAGTAGATCAAAACCATGAAGGATATATCTTGGAAGAAGATGGATTATTAAGATATCATGGAAGGGTGTACATCCATGAAGGAGGGGATATTCGAAGCATCATACTCAAGGAAGCCTATAGAAAAATTTATTGTGCACATAAGGGTATGAAGAAAATGTACACGGATATGAAGAATCTTTTCTTCTGGGTATGCATGAAGCGTGATGTAGTCCATTTCGTCGCCAAGTGCCTAGAGTTTCAACAAGTGAATACTGACCACCACCACCCGTCAGGTCTCCTATAACCACATGATGTTCCTATGTCCAAGTGGGAAGTCATTTATATGGATTTTGTTGTGGTATTTCTACTCACATCTCATAGACACAATGCCATTCTTGTGATAGTTGATAAGTTGACCAAGAGTTCTCATTTTATTTCGGTTAGAGGCACTTATGATGTCACTGATGTGGCATGTGTGTTTATAAGTTATCCATTTTCACGGATTACCCAAGAAGATCATTTCAGATAGGGACTCTTGATCCATATTTAGGTTTTGGACAAGTTTGTAGTCAACATTGGGAACTCAGTTGAACTTAAGTACAACATATCATCTCGAAACAGATGGGAAAACTGAGAGAGTAAATCAGGTTATCAAAGACATGCTTAGGATGTATGTTATGGATAATCAAACCCATTGGGAGAAGTACCTACCTTTGGTAGAGTTCGCCTACAATAATAATTTTCATAGCTCTATTGGAATTCCACCCTATGAAGCTCTATATGGAAGTCCGTGTAGGACACCGTTGAGTTGGGAAAGGTTATAAAATCAAGTGGAAGTTGGGCTAGAATTGATTCAAGATATGGAGGAACAAATGATTTAGATTAGGCAATGACAAAAGGAAGCACATGATAGACAAAAACATTATGTTTATGCACATAGGACTGATTGAAGTTATAAAGTGGGAGATCAAGTTTTCATTCATATTAGGCCTAATAAGAGTACCATTCAGTTCGGAAAGGGGACAAAGTTTTCGCCTCGATTTATAGGACCATTCAAAATCCAAGAGAAAATTGGATCCATTGCCTATCGTCTCGTACTTCCACCCCACTTGTATAAAACTCATAATGTTTTTCATATATCTATTCTACATCATTATGTTGCTGACGAATCTCATAAACTGAATTGGAAGGAATTGCAGGTATCGGATGCGAGAACCCTCACAGTCGAACCATTACACATATTGGTCCATAGGGTCCGACAACTCATGAATCGTTTGGTAGACCAAGTTAAGGTCCATTGGGACAAGTATAGCCTAGGACATTATACTTGGGAGGATGAAGATACCTTATGACGAGATCATCCCTCACTTTTTGACCGCCTTAGGAATATGTTTTCCCAAAGGTTGGGTGTATGTAATGCCACCTTTTGACTTAGAAAACAAGAATTACATAAGGCCTAATCATCTTTATTTTATATTCACTGTGAAACTATTAATGATACACTTGATATTTTAAGACATATTAACGTATGTGAATGTGAATTCTATGAATGTTTAACGTTATTTGAATTATGATGGACATTATGCAATCTATTTCTAACTTGAAAATTTTGACATTTAAAGTTGTTGGTACGTGGATATCGAATTGAGATTATGATTAAATGCATTTACATGATGATAATGCATGGATATGTATAGGTTTGTTTTATAGACTAATCTATAGGTCAATAGGCGATGAAATAACCAAAGTATAATGATGATAAAAGGGTGATGTTGTGAACACCAACCAAGAAACAATATAGTATGAATCTTGTATGTGAAATTATATTGGTTCAAATGCATTTCTATGATGTGTGGACAAGTGCAGGTTTTTCAAGTGGCGAGACTACCTAAAGCTAAATATACGATGATAAAATTCCTAGCAACACATTACCACTGTATAGTCCATGGTAGGGTGTTGACCCTAGTTCTATTAGGAGGGGTGGATGAATTTTCCACCGTGTATCCTATGAAACATGGAGTCATGGGAGGACAATGTTAGCTCACGCTCCCCTAGACATGCGATGATGCCTGCTAGATGCGTGTTGGGGAAGCTTGGTCAAGAGAGTTGACACTTTCTCTTATGGGTTCTATCTGGAGTTAGGTCAATATAATTGATGCTCCAAGATAGTCTAGCAGAGGAAGGATAGGGATGGAAAATGGAAGTAGGTTAGGGAGGAAGGATGACTAGAAGTAGTTGAGAGTGTGTGGGGATTTCAACTTATGGTAGAATTTATTTATTTCCTCATTTTGAAAAATATGTATATATGTATCTTTATATTTTCTTAACTAAACTAAAATTATCTAAGTAAATGTTGCTTGTGCTAAATTATTATAATTGAGTGATTTTGCAAGAATTTTGAATTGTCTACTATATTTTATGAAATGAATGGTTTTGTTGATTGGATTGGATGCATGAAAGAATTACTTTAGGAGTGATAATTATTTTCATTAGTGCATGTATGAGTATTGTGTGTGATAACTACACATGCATGCCTTGCACATGTACACTAGTATGTATAAGTGTTTTAAATTGATGATTTTGTTTATTTCATGTGGATGTATGAATCATGTGTCATTACCCTTGTATTGTAAATTACTCTAACTTCAAGACAAAGTTTCTTGAAGGGTGGGTGTATGCAACAACCCAATTTGATTAATTATTTTTCATAGTTTTTAATTTAAATTTAATTAATTATTAAAACAAATTAAATGAGTCTTTCTGTTATTTTATTATTAAAAGGTAGGTGAATTAATTAATGGGGGGATAAGGTTGTTGGGGAATTAATGAGGGGGATTTGAGAGAGGAGGATAAGGAAGAGGGGGAGGACTGGGAAGAGGGGCTAGGTTTTTTTTTGGGGGGGGGGAATTTGAGAAGAAGGAGGAAGAAATTCTGAAGGAGATAGGAAAGGAGGAAATTGGAAGAACAATTGTTTTGGAGAACTCTCACATGGCACTGATGTTGCTAGGAACTTTGGGCCTGGGGGCAAGGAAACCACAAGGATTCCTGGAGCTAGGGAGCTAGAGAAGTTGTTCCTAGTTGGTTGGGAGGTTAATATTCAGTTGGGCAGTTTGGGCAAGCACAAGAACAAGTGAACCAATGACTGAATCAACCAACCTGTAGTTTGAGGTATGTATTTTACCAGTTGAACTGCTATCATTATGTTTTTGTTGGTGTTGTTATTATGTTGTTTTTCTTTATTCCTGGTATAAGAAAATCATGAAAGAAATTCTAAACTGAATTTCAGTCGTTTCAGTAGGAGATTATAAAAAACATTTATTTATTTGAGTCCTGAAAATTAGGTAGGATTTACACTTCTTCTTCTTCATTATCTTCCTCAGAATATTTCTCTTCTTCTTATTCCTATGCATTATCTCCCTCACAATATTTCTCTTCTTCTTCTTCCTTTGCATTATCTTCCTCATTGTCTTTCTCCTCGTCACTATATCTTGTTATTGATGGCTGGTTGTTTTTTTGCATCCCGATCCTTCCAGGATTTTCATCATCCACTCTTACATTTTCACTTTCAACAATTTTGTCTAATCTTAGATTTTAACATCTGTAACATTTTCTTTGAGAGTAGTACCCAAGGAAAATACCTTCATCATGTTTGGATTCAAACTTTCCAAGGTTGTCACCATATCTTTTTATGTAGCATTTGCTTCCAAAAACCTTAAGGTGTTTGACATTTGTTGGACCTCCTTTCCAAAATTCATATGGAGTTTTGTCACTATTAGCTCGAAGTTGTTCTATATTCAGAATACAGACAATTGTGTAGACTACATCCCTCCAAAATATATCTGACAGTTTAACTTGATTTAGCATAGTTCAGTCCATTTCTTGTACAATCATGTTTTTCCTTTTAGCCACTCCATTTTGTTGAGGATTTATTGTAGCTAAGAACTGTCTTCTTATTCCACGATATTCATGTTATTCATTAAACTCATTTGAGGTGAATTATCCTCCATTATATGAGCTTAGATATTTGATCTTCAAATCTGTTTCATTTTCAACTAATGCTTTGAATGCTTTAAACTTCCCAAAGGCTTTTGATTTATGCTCGAGAAAGGATACCTAAGTCATTCTTCTGTAATTATCAATGGACAATATGAATAAATGGTTACCTTGTAGACTTTGTGATTTGGTTGTCCCACAAAGATCAATGTGGATGAGTTCAAATGGTATTGATGTTGAATTTTCCTTGGTTCTAAATCTCACTCTTGTTTGTTTCCCATGTTGACAATGTTTACAAATTGGGTTTGAGGGCCTGATGATTTTTTTTATGCCTCTTACTTCTTGGTTGTTAATGACCTTACTAAGTTGTCAAATATTAAATGTCCCATTCTCTTATTCCATAACCAACTTTCATCTATCTATCCCATACAACATACGTATCTTCCAATTATATTTAGAATATATGCATTGTTTGGAGTTCTGATTGTTGTTGCTACCAATCTGTCAGTGCCTTATTTTCATATTTTTAATTCTTGGGAATTAAACATGAGTGTGTGTCCCTAGAAACACAACTAGATGGCACTTATAAGGGCATGTTTTAAATCTTCAACTAGCAGAAAATTTTCTATTGTGGCCTTCTAACTTCCAAGGATGAATTTACCTTTCCCAATTATCCTAGAAGATTTATTATCTCCAAATGAAACACTTCCTCCCTTCTCTCTCTTTAGCATATTAATTATTTTTTTATCACTAGTCATATTTCTTGAGCATCCACTATCTATGTACCAATATATTTCTTTGTTTTGAGAATGCATTGCTAAATAACATTCTTCTTGAGAATTCTTGTCTTGTTTCTTTCTCTATACTTTGATGGTATTTCTTGAAACAATTTTTTGTTCAATAGAGGTCTGTATCCAACTTTTTCCATCCTGATCTTTGTGGCCAAAATTATGAAATTATAACATTCAATATCATAGTTAAACAATGGAGCAAATGAATTCATGTTTCTATTGTCAACACGATTTTTGACTTTGTGTTCACATAATGATTTCTTGGAGCATTGTACATGCCTCCATTTATTATTTGGTCATTTCTTGGATATGATCTGTAGTTTATTTCCTTATGTCCAAAATTGTAACATGAATTTTTTTTCCAAGAAAGAAATATCCATACATGTTAATAGTAGGTCTTCTTGTTGTCATCACCTTTTTGGATTCATTCTTCCTGTGAAGGACAATGGCTTCTGTTGGTTATGGTTTGCTTCATTAGTGTTCTCATTTCATTCAGTGGGATTGTTTAGTTCCATAGCATAGCTCTTGGTTTATTCCTTGGTTATCTGTAGTGTGGGGTTGGAATTGTAACCAAGTCTAGTTCTATCGAATGGTGATCTTTGATTACTGAGCATATTGAATAACATCATGAAACTTTGTTCAAATATTTTCTTATTTTTTATCTCAACTATAAGTACATCGATTTCCTTCATTAGGGCAACATTTTATTTTTCAATTTT
This sequence comes from Picea engelmannii, assembly GCA_009831015.1. Lineage (NCBI taxonomy): Eukaryota > Viridiplantae > Streptophyta > Pinopsida > Pinales > Pinaceae > Picea > Picea engelmannii. Next base: position 12,094 of record ML825879.1, on the reverse strand, counting down.
CTCACAATATTCTTGTTTGTTCTGCAGTTGACTCATTATTTCCTCTTCAACGTTTTTCTATTTTTCTAGTTGAGAAGCCAGATCAAAATTATGTGAAATTTTTTCTTTTAATTGTCTATTATTTCTTCTGAACCTTTATATTTTATCTAGGGAAAAAAGTGATTCTCCTTCAAGATCAACATCCACATAATCATTTTCTCCAATATCTATGATGATGTTATTGTCTTCATCTTCACTGGACTATGTTTCTTGGACCATGAAGAGAACATTATCATCACTTTTGGAAGATGAGTAGTAATCATGTTTGGATTAAAGGTTATTCTTTTGCTTATGGAGGTATTTGTTCCTTTGACTGCTACCCTTCCTTCTTTCATTAGGGTTAAATTTTTCTCGATATTTTATATCCATCTTCTTATTATGAGGAAATTTGGTAGAAAAGTGTCCAACTCAACCACAATTAAAACATTTGAAAGGAATCATACCTTTGTATTTTCCATTTCCTTTCTGAAGCCTTCTTACAAAGTTGGTTTTGATACTAAGAGGGGGTTGAATCAGTATCAAGAACAATTTCAAACACTTTTTTAATTTATACCTCAACCAGATTATAGATTCAATTTATATCCAATTATCAATGAACAATATCCAATGAACAATAAGAATAGTAGAAGATATACACCAATACACCATGCACCATATATGAGAAGTAATCATAAGTTATTGTTCAAGGGAAGTAATGAATTCCAAGGGAAGATAACTCTTCCAAGTTCAAAGGAGGGTCGACCTCCAATTAATGGAAGCTGCAAATTCCAAATTCAAGGGAGGCTCATACCTCCAATTACAGTAAGATACAACTTCCAAGAGAGGGTTAAAACATATTTCCTTTCCCCTTCCTTCCACCCAAGAATAAACAAAAGATAATTAACCTTTACATCACCATATCATTGATAATGTCATCATCAAACTGGGTCCACTTAGAAATTGGTGTTAGAAAAACATGATTGCAGAGAAATAAAATAAAACAAATGCGTAAATAAAACACATAAGATACATAATACAATAGAGACACGGATATACGTGGTTCACCCAATATGGGCTATGTCCACCAAAGAAATTGCCAGGTCCTTCCTTTATTATTATCCAACAAATGAAGGGATACAACCTACAACACACCCATTGTAAGTTCATCTTCTTCTCTCATAGTCTCCTCACTCAAAATACAATATTTACAATGATAGATAGACGCAATACATTTCCCTCATAAAAGAGCATTTGCTTCTAGGGAAAAAACCCTAACATAAATTCTACCATCAGATTTGCAACCTTATAATTAATGGTCCAAATTTACAATGAAATTACAATATATATTTACAAGGAAATGTTTCCTTCAGGGGCCTGCTTGCCCCTGGACCTCATAGAGGGAGTAACCCCCCTCTACACTCCCTTGTGTGGAGGAGTGTACATTATTTAGGGGTGTAAATTATTCATGGGGTATAAACATGGCTGAAAACAAAGACCTCTGAATTAGGAAGATAATTAGGCTCCACAACCAACAATTAGGTCCACATAGACTGTCACTACCACTATCATTGTCTTTGTAAATATCGTTGATACATCATCATTATCAAACTGGGTCCACTTAGAAACTGGGCCCACATATAAATCCTAGGTCCACATGGGTCTAGATATAAACTCCAAAAAACACATAGAGCCTTGTGCAAATAATAAACCTTCCATACTATAGAGAACCCATAACAATGATCAAAACATCACCATAAGACTAGAAAATATCCTTCATAAAAGATGCTTATCCTCCCAGTTGCTTCACTCCAAACTTGTGCTAAGATATAACTAGCTTGTTTTCTCTAAAAATGAGAAAATCCATCCTATATTTATATTAGTTATGTCCTTAGTTTTAGTTTCTTGGCCGACGTGGTTGAACTTTCCTTAATTTTTTGGCTGGGTCGTCAGATAAAAAAATTCATATCTCATCATTCCTTGGGAGTTAGAGGGACTTCCATATATCATTGGAAAGGTATCAAAATAATATTTCAAACCATGTAACTTGTTATTCCATTTGAGTTATTTATGTATGTTAAAAATTACCTCAAATATAGGGTATATGAATTGACCACATATAATGATTTCAACAATATCCATCTTTTGTACTCTTCTTATTCAAGCAAATGTGATATTCCTAAATTCTTCTAGGGTTGAAATCAATGAAAAATACAAATCTTCCAACAATACCCCCCTTTGTAATTGATGGAAAAACTCATTCCCCCCCTGTCATCATGCTCTTGGTTTCTCCCCCCCCCCCTTTGAAATCAATGGCAAAGGGTGGGGATACTCCCCCTGAGCTCAATGGTGAAAGGTAACTCTCTTCTTTGGGGATACTCCCTCTAAATATATGGCACTTAGTAATACTTCATTTTTCTGGTCTCTTCCTTCATTGGAGCTCTTTCATGTGTCTTCAAACTTCTCTCTCTTCTCCTTGTCTAGGATGTATATGTTACTTGGTCTTCTTGTAGGGGTTGCAACCAATCTTCCTAAATATTCTTCTCTGATTTTGCATATTTGGGAGTCAATTGTGAGAGTGTATCCTTGATTATACATTTTACTAAAATTGAGGAGATTATGCTTCATATCTTCAACCAATATGACAAATTTTTCTTTTACATGTTCACTTCCAATCTCTAATACACCTTTTCCGAGTATTTTGGCATTTGATTCATCTCCAAATGCAACATTTCCACCCTTTTTATTCAAGATGATGGATTTTTTTTGATCCTCAGTCATGTGTGATGAACACCCATAATTTTTCTATGTACCATTCATCTTCTTCTTTACATTCTTCAGTGGTCTATGCTATTCGACAATATTCATTGTTTGGAATATATTTCCTTCTCCATACTATGGTTTTCATAGGGACATCTAACATATGAGTATGTTCATTCATATATATGTAGTATCTTTCTTTGTGACCAATATTATTACATTTGTATCATACGATCTTTTGGTCCATCAATGGATCAAATGGATTACAACTTCTGTTGACAAATCCACGAACATTTCCATATATAGTATTTACACCATTCATGTTTCTTGCATAGTTGTTCCTTTCATTGATTCTTCAATTAATTTTCTTGTGTCCAAAATTTATGCAAGTATTAAAATAACCAAGAAATAAATTTTGATACTTGGGAGTAAGTGATAGTATTTGTGATGTAGTCCATCTGGGTTCATGTCTTGATTGATCATGATCCACTCTTATGTAGTTTACTTCATATTGATTGAAGCTTGTTTGATTCTTGAATGTGGGAGGTCTTCTTCGATATTCATCTCTTATGTAATCATTCCTCCTTTTTGGAAATATGATCCACTTCTCATCAACTGTCTATGTGGATCTTTCATTTTCTTCAACCTTCTTGCTGGCATTTTCATTTCCTTTGTATGAAGTTTCACCCTTGCATCCAAGGCATGTTATGTCTTTTGGCACTTTAGAGTTCTTTAAGTTATTCCTTAATGAGACAACTTCTTGTTCAATTTTCTCACAATATTCGTCTTTATTCATCATGTGGACATTCATTACTTCTTCCATTCTTCTTTCTTCTTCGAGTTGAATTTTCAAGGAGATGATTTCTTCTCTTATTTTCTCACAGTCTACTTATTTTTTCTTTACGTTGTTGATTTATTCTTTAAATATTCTTTCTTGTTGATATATTTCTTCTTCAATATTCTCATTCATCTTTTCAAGAAGTATATTATATTCTACTACACTTAAATTGACCTTTTCAAATTATTTTCTATTTCTTTCTAGAGAACTCAATGGTTCTACTTCATGATTTTCTTCTTTTTCTATTTTAGGATTGTAACTAGCTTCAACTTCTCCCGCTTCTAGATTTTCATAAATATCTTGTAGCTTTTACATAATCTCTTTTTTTGATGCACATGATCCCAACATAGATTTTACTAAATCATCTAGTCCATCTAGGATGTCATCCATTGCCATTTTTTTGTTCCTTCTTTCTTCCTTCTGGGTTGCATTCTTTGGCTTCCTCAAAGTTGTGTATCCTAAAACAATTGAGAGACAAACATCCACACCTAAGTATTTCAAGTAATTTTTCATTCTATTACTCCAATATTCATAATTGTTTCCATCAAATGGTGGAATACCATTTGGAATGTTCCCTTTCCCTTCCATCATTGTTCAAGATCTTCCTTCTAGTGGTTAAACTATACTAAAGGTAACCTTCTCTGATACCAATTGTTGATACTGAGAGAGGGGTGAATCAGTATCAAGTACAATATAAAACACTTATGCACTTATACTTCAACCATATTATAGATTCAATTTATATCGAATTTGAAATAAGAATAGTAGAAGAGATACAACAATACACCATGCACCATTTATGAGAAGTAATCATAAGTTATTTTTCAAGGGAAGTAATCATTTCCAAGGGAAGATAACTCATTTGAGTTCAAAGGAGCGTCAATCTCAAATTAAGGGAAGCTACAACTTCCAAAGTCAAGGGAGGATCACACCTACAATCAAGGGAATATAAAACCTCCAAGAGAGGGTTAAACCCTGTATCCTTATCCCTTCCTTCCACCTAATAATAAAAAAAATATAATTGACCTTTACATCACCATATCAATGATAATATCATCATCAAATGGGGTCCACTTAGAAACTGGGTCCACATAGACTGTCACTACCATTATCACTGTCTTTGTGAATATCGTTGATACATCATCATCATCAAACTGATTCCACTTAGAAATTGGGTCCACATATAAATCCTAGGTCCACATAGGTCTAGATATAAACCCCAAGAACCACATAGAACCTTGTGCAAATAATCAACCTTCCATAATATAGCGAACCCATAACAATGATCAAAACATCACCATAAGACTAGAAAATATCCTTCATAAGATCTCCTCATCCTCCCAGTTGCTTCAATCCAAACTTGTGTTGAGATATCAGTAGCTTGTTTTCTATGAAAATGTGAAAATCCATCCTACATTTATAGTATTTGTGTCCTTATTTTTATTTTCTGGGTCGACCTAGTTGAACTGTCCTTAATTTCTTGGTTGGGTTGTCAGACGAAAAAATTCATATCTCCTCATTCCTTGGGATTTAGAGGGAATTCCATATACCATTGGAAAGGTATCAGAATAATATTTACAACCATGTAAATTTTTCTTCCATTTGAGTTATTTATTTATGGTAAAAAGTACCTCAAAGATGGTGTATCTGAATTGACCACAAATAATTCTTTCAACAATCTCCATCTTGCGTACTCTTCTTCTTCAAGAAAATGTGGGATTCTTAACTTATTCTAGGGTTGAAATAAATGACAACAACCAATATTCAAATAGTTGGTTTTTTCTGTATTAGAATCATCATTTGATCTATCACTTGATTTTTCTTTTTTTCTATTAGCCTTATTTAAGGCTTTGAATGTTACTTCCTTTTTAAGTACTTTTTCTTGTCATATTCACATCTCATTGGATACAAGAATTCCATGCAATTCATCCATTGTTAATTTTTCCAATTCTATCTTCAAGAGGTGATATCTTAGGACTATATCTCATAGGAATTGACCTGAGTAGTTTTTTCACAACAAAATTTTCATCAATTGTTTCACCCAAGCCTATGATGATGCTTACAATTCCATCCACATCAAGAAGATATGCCACAATGTTTTCTTCTTCATTCATATTCAAGATTTCAAATTGACTCCTATGAGTTTGTAGTTTTGATTGCTTGACTTTATCATCTCCTTCATAAGTGTTATTCAATTTATCCCACATATCTTTTACATATTTGTAGTGCATAACTTTGGTGAATTCTAATTTTGATAATCCTTCCAGAATTTCATTCATGGATTTTGAGTTATTGTCACTGAGATTATTTTCACCTATTTCAAAAAGTGAATTTGTTGGAGTTTCATAAACATTCTTGACTGATTTCCATACATCATGTCCTAATGATTGCATATATACTCTCATTCTGATGCTCCAAAAGGAATAATTTGTTCCATCAAAGTATGGAGATTTTCTTAAGGACAATCTCTCATGTTTATCCATGTGATCTGCTGGGATCTGACTTCCATTGGTAAGACTGTTGTTGAAGGAACCTGCTCTGAAACCAATTGTTGGAATGTTTGATAGTATTGAGAGGGGGGTGAATCAATACTGTATACTTTTAATAAATTTTATTCTAATACGATTTTAAACACACAATTAGGATTTATACTTGCATTCAATTATACAATAAATGTACTCATCATAATAATGGAGAATTTTCAACACATTTACACATATAGAGGTGGAAACCCAAATTTTGAAGACCTTACAAATATATATAAATGAATATCAATTCATGTAAGAATAACTATCAATGAGGACACCAATCCTCTATAGGCACCAACCTACAAATAAGCACCAACCTATAAATTGATGAGGACACCAATCCTATGTAGGAACCAACCTACAAACAAGAACCATACTATAAATATATGAGGACACCAATCCTCTATGGGCGCCAGCCTACAAACACGCACCAACCTGGAAACAAGCACCAACCTACAAATGGATGAGGACACCAATCCTTTGTAGGCACCAACCTACAAACATGCACCAACTTGCAAATGGATGAGGACACCAATCCTCTATGGGCACCAACCTACAAATTGAGATTGGACTCAATATTTCCTTACTCCACCTTTCCACCCTTAATTTTTCATTTGTTCACATGAAATTGTTGTGTTGCATTTATTTTATTCTTCTTTATCTAAGATAGTCTTTCAAAAGATTCCAAAACATAGTTACATCTGTACATAACTATCATAACTCCACTATATATTCTTATTAATTTTTGGTTATTATTATTGCAATCTTGATACCTTAGTTAATCTCTCATTTATCGATATTACTCCTCTAAAATTTATTTCACCATACCTTTCAATCATTTCCCGGAAATTTCAATGCACAGAATAGGTCTTTGGTCCCTTAGAAAGTCCATAATTCCATCTTGCTTGTTTCTATGTCTAGTCATTAGCTTGAAATAACCATATTGACACTCCATGAGTGTTTCTTCATCTTCACACCTCTTCGTTCATTATTGAACACGTTATCTCAGAGCTCCCTTTTATTCACCTCACACATCTTTTATTCATCTTCGTTATAGATATATATGGTTTCAATTTAATTTTGTGGATTTATTTTACAATGAATGTGGACCTGATTCATTATTCGATCTGACAAGAGTGCCAAAAATGTCATTGAAAGTTTCACATAGACTGCAAGCCCCCGAGGATTATTTTCCTTCATTACATGAATTATCCCAATGGGCATAGAACTAAGAGTGTGGGACCATGAGATTTATTTTTGGGGCTAGAGCCTTGACTCAGATCTCAAGGAAAGAGGGGGGTGTAATATACAATGCACCAACACATGTATTTTATTTTGAATACATGTTGAAATTGCAGGGGGTTTCCTTTCACCACATGTTAGTTAGTCTCCTGCAATTTGATGAGAGTCATTGTTCTTCTCTCCCAATGGATGACAAGATATCCATATTCCCATCTTCTTTAATGCGATTTAAAGGGTACTTGTTGTGGTCGAAACAATATTTGATGGATCACCGTTGATCCATTATGTGATCAATGGTTGATATTCCTCCTCGCTGATCTGCTTAGAAGTTATGATATAGATAATGGTTCTGTCATATTAGAGGCTTGCTACAATTAATGGCTCTATCGTTCATGTCTTCCATTTCTATATAATGATCACCGATCATGGTTCTGCTATGTCGCCACACCGTCATCTTTCCACATGGATTTATTACCACCATGGATCTTCTTTCCATCAATTTATTTCCATTGTTCAATTCATTAATTTTTACCATTGATTGTTTACATGGATATGTTATGGACATCGAATTTTCTTGCTGGTCACAAGTTTGAACATGATTGTGCATGCATGTAAACTCTTGATATGTTCCTCACATAAGCATCGACTTAGTGTATTAATGGAGACCTTTATTATGGACTGCACTTTGTTAGTACCCCTACAATATTGACATCAATAATACAAGATTATCCAACAATCTTCCCTTATTGTGTTGACATCAATGACATAAACACTAGCATATTTGGGTAATTTTGTGATGGCTATTTCGATACTCTTGTGAAGTTATGTCATGGATAATGTGACAAATCTTGAGTCTCCCAAACGTCACTTCATGTGATGTGGAATGTGCAACGAACCTGGATTGTCGTTGCAAGTGCGACGATAATAGGGAAGGTGTCACGATTGCGACAAAAAAGAAATATCGTCGCCAGAACAACTAAGTAAATAAATCGTCAAAAGCATGACCAACTAGGGAAATCATCACAAGAGCGACCATAAAGAGAGCTCATCACACCCTCGAAAATATTGGAAAAGTAATGGAAAATTTTATGATGCAGGGGTCATCACAATTGCAATGGACACAGGGTATATTGCAACGAACTTGCTATACAATTTTTGTAATTTGTATAGCAAGTTTGTCGCTAATGGAAAAGTTTTTGATGCAGGGGTCCTCACAATTGTGATGGGCATTGGGTATATTGTGACAAATTTGATATACAATTTTCGTAATTTGTATAGCAAGTTTGTCGCTAATGGAAAATTTTGTGACGAAGCGGTCGTTGCAATTGCGACGACATGTACAAACCTTGCGACAAACTTGCTATACAAATTATGAAAATTGTATAGCAACGTCATCACAATATACCCTGTGGCCATCACAATTGCGACGATAATTATTATACAATTTTTTTAATTTGTATAGAAAGTTCGTCGCAAGGTTTGTACAGGGCATCGCTCTTGCGACGACAATAATTTATTTAAAAAAAATAAAATTATTTTTTGAGCAAAAAAATCAAAATTTGATTTTTGAGCCAATTATAGAAGGTGCTATGATTTCACACTAAAGAGGTCATCCAAGTGAATTTATTGGTTGGTTGGTTGAGTCAGTTGACTGACCCGACTGTTCAAACTAACTATCTTCTTAAAACAATTACACAATTATATAAAAAAAAATACTCTAACTTAGATTTACATATTTAACATCTCTGTGGCCTCAAAGCCTTCTTTGTCCTAAAAAGGTGAGGAAAAATCAATACTCAAACCTTCCAAGTAAATTATTTCTTTGTTGTTCAAATAAACTATGATGACCTTCTATATGATTTTATATTCATTTTTTATATTTACTCATGGGTTATACATTTTAATATGGTGCCATTAAATACCTTCTATCACCTTAGTGCCCTTGCCTCTATAGTTCTAGGCCATGGTTTCTAACATAAGGAGGGTTTTCCTAGGTGGGTAATACTAAGTCCTATCATTGCATTTCTAGACAGGTGAGGACAATGACTTTGTTTGACTTAGGTTGACTTCTCTAAACTGATGCTTCAAGAAAAGTAAGAGAATAAAATGCTCAATGAATGCTTGAAAGGAAAACACTTACTTTATTAAACACAACACACTAATGCACCATTACTCATAATTAGTTATGAAGAAATATACAATGTTCAAGGTGAAACTTTCTAAGTAAAAAGTACATATTCATTCACAATATAGTCGTCATTTAGCAAATTTCATATGTTCAAGAAGTGAAGCATGAAGAAGTACTTATGAAACATTTAAACATGAAATTGGGTTGTTATGATAGAAATGAAATAGAGCATAATTGTAACAATTTCATAACCAATATAAGTTTGCATCCATTCAATAAGTATATGCCATGAAACACATGAAGTGTCACTATCGTAAAGAGAGAATAAGGCAACGAGCTTAATGTAATAACTTTATAAGAAATACAATACTACCAGATTAGAAAATTTCATTATTATATGTCAAGGCACAAAAATTATATCATCAACCAAACTTATCATTCATTCATCAACACTCATAAATTAATCTGTTTCTCATCATACAATATAGATCAATTCTTTGGAACCATGATTGTCGCATGAATTGAACCTCTCAACTAGCAAAAAATATAAATGTTTCATTGTTTGGGTAGATTGTTTGGGGTGGTTAGGGTAGGAATGTATCGTGGTCAACCAACCAAGACAAAAGACATACAAACACCACAACAAAATATGGTTAACAAACCTTCATACAATAGTGAAAGGAGGCAACGATTGGACTAATTACAAGGTCCTTTGGAATTCATTAACATATTTTGGCTTCTTTGGGATGTGGAAAACAAGGGTATCATAAAAACATTGCAAGACATCAACACTTTAATCACCATTGGAAGTGGAATACTTCTACAGTTTTATGACAGTCCTGGATAGAGTTTTGGATAACACATAGGAGGTAATGTCAAGGATTTAAATAGAATGATATATCCATCATAATTTTGTTTGATACCTCATCTAATAAAATAATTAAATGAGCCAAAATAATGTTGGATAGAGAAAGAGATATATGTGTTAAGAGGGAGGCTTATGTGTAAGTGCAACTCAGACTAGGTTATAATAGGGTAACCCCCTTCCATTATACCTAATAAGGGTTATTAGACTATAAATTAGGTTAAGGAACCATATATATACTTTCAGTAACTAAGGAAGGTTAGGATATTTATAAGGAAGGTATGTGAGTTAATGTTTTGGTGATTATTTCATAGTAACATTGTGGTGATAACCTAGTAGAATATAAGGTACGTTAGGGTACTTCTCCTTTAACTTGACTTTCCTAGTAGGTGAGTAGGGGAAGCCAAGTGATATTCCTTTTTAGAATCCCATAGTCAAGTTATATGATTTACCTGAATAAGGATTTGTGAGATATTTAAAGGTGAGATGTGAATTTATGATGTTAAAATTTTATGATGTTCATGTACATATCATGAAATCAAACATAATTCATGTTCTTTTTAAGGTTTTTTAGTTGAATCAATTAAATTTTTATTTATAAATGAATGAGTCAAAACCTACCATAACTAACACAAGGGAAATCCTTAATTTATTGTGGTATAAATTTTCCTTGTAAATCCTTGAAGCAATACATCCTAGGATTTTGATCCCCCTCACCAAATATTGCATGGTTATGATAAATGAAAATGAAAATTGAACTTGTCTAAGGTACCATAACCACCTAAGAGTTCCAAACATTCAAAATATTGTATTTAATTTAAGAGGGGCATTGCCATCATGATCATCTTAAGTATCATGGTCATTATATGACTATAACGTAGTTCATGTATAAATGAATTCCTTTAGTATTAGTAACCCCACCCTAAAATGTTTCTAATGACAATGATAAAAGCACCACTAAGACATCATCAATATACTAGCAAACACCAAAACCTACTTGGCATAACCTACACTTTGATGGTGCTTCATAGGGATTGATAATAAATGATGGTGTCATCCAAGACAACCAAAGGCACTTCGCATTGGCATACTTTGGTTACATGTGCAATAAAAAGTAACAACAAGGCTAAGTTCAAATCCTATTGCAGTATTTCAACTTAGCAAGGGATCATCTACAAATACAATATGTCATAAAAGAACTTGATTGTTAAGTGTTTATGGGGTTAATAATGTTTTCTATTTATGTTATTATTTATGTAATGACTTAAGTAAGTGGGCCAATTGGGTCTCAATTCATACTCCTTCTCATCCAAATGGGTCCCAAGTCTCTATTGTTATAGGGTCTAGTCTATTGTTATCTTTGTAGGTGGATGTGGGTAAAGTATTGTAATATGGAGTTGGGATATAATAACATATTTGATGTGTTACGGTGTGTGTGTGTGTGTGTAATAACATATATATTTTATTACATATATGTGTAATAAAACATACATATATATTCTACTACACATACATGTAATAACATATATTAAAAAAAACATGATTTGTAAGTTTGGCGAAGCTCATTGTGAGAGGCACTAAAAAACAAAGCCTTCTCCATTCTATTTGGAGTTTCAAGGATTATTGTGGCTCCCTAATAGGACTTGTCTCTGGATGCTTTCATGGATTTCCATCCTAGTCAACTGCTGAGTCCATTGTGTTGGCTCAATGACTTCAAC
>ML825878.1:43938-76709 GCA_009831015.1 Picea engelmannii | reverse complement strand
AGGTGAATGAAAATATTTTTTAATCTGAATGGTACAGAGATATCGTTTATTTTCTGCAGAATTTCCAAGCTCCTCCAGGAATGGAAAAATATAAAGTAAGATCCCTAAAACTCAAAGTTGTAAAGTATTGTGTGAATAATTAGACTTTGTTTTGGAGGGACCCTTCTGGATTTTTACTGAGATGCCTTGATGAAGAAGAAGCATAAAGAGTCATGACAAAGTTTGATGAAGGAATGTGTGGAGGACATCACTTCTGGAATTCCACTGCATATAATATACTTAGGGCTGGGTATTATTGGCCTAGTCTATTTTCTGGCATCTGTGCAAAAGTCAGAGCATGCGAAAAATGCTAAAGGTTTCCTGGTAAGAAAAATATCAAGCCCTTACCTCTAAAGCATGTAAAAGTGTCTGCACCTTTCCAATAGTGGGATTTGGATTTCATAGGTGAAATTCATCCTCCATCTAGTGACCAACATAGATGGATTATGAAAGCTACATATTACTTCACGAAGTGGATAGAAGCTATACCTACAAGGAGGGAAACTGATAAGGTAATCATGAGTTTTCTTGAAGAGAATGGTTTATCTAGGTTTGGTTGTCCAGAAGTGATCATCACAGATAAGGATGCATCTTTTAAATCTCCTAACATGATAAGATTTTGTGAAGACTATGGAATCAAGATTAGGCATTCCACTGCTTATTACCCACAAGGTAATGTCCTGGAAAAATCATCCAATAAAAGTATGGTCAAGATCATTAAGAAAATTCTGGAAGATAACAAGAGGGCTTGGGATTCAAAATTGAAATATACCCTGTGGGATGATCGTGTTAGCACAAAAAGAGCAATTGGAACTTCACCTTTTCAACTAGTATATGGAATGGAAGCAGTCTTTCCAATACAAATTGCATTGCCAGTTGTAAAGTTTCTGCAGGAAACTGAAGTTGAACCTAATGATTCTATCAAGAGGATTTATCAGATTGTAGAATTACAACAAGAAAGAGAGAGAATTCTTAAGAAGGCACATCGACAACAATAGAAGGTTAAAGAGACTTTTGACAGAAAATAAAAAAACATAGCAGTTGATACCCGAGGATTTGGTTTTGAAATGAGATTCCCGTAGAGAAGACAATCATGGGAAGTTTGAAAGCCTATGGTTGGGTCCATTTAGGGTAAATAAGGTCTTGGACAACAACACTTTCCTATTGCATAATTTGGAAGGTGAAGAGGTTTTTGGTGGCCCAGTCAATGGACGTTTTTTGAAGAAATTCTTTTACTAAATTTGTTGGTGGCTCAAATCCCATTGTACATCTCAGTGTGGTGTGGTAATTAGACAATAAGGACTCCATATCCTAATGGAGCAATGCTGCAACTTATTTTTTTAGTTTTAAGAATTAGTTATAATCTTTCAATTTGATATGTTTTGAATAAAGTTTTTCCAAACTTCAGGAGAAGAAACAGTTATAGTTTGCAGAATAAACATGGTAGAAATATCAAAGGATCAGAAGGCACAGGTCTACTCATAGTTATTGGAGTTTCACAGGGAGAACTCCATCCCCCATGGAGCCATTATGTTCTACAAAGTTTTATCTCTCATCCCTTACTTTCTTCAGTACAATTTTTTTGTATAGGTTATACATTCTCATCATATTTTGTTAAAGGTTAAAAATATTTATCATGGGGGTCAAAATAATGTTATGTTGTTAGGAATGAGAGATGTTTAGTCTTGTAAGAGGGGATAGGAGGAGTTATGCACATGTTTATTTGACTGTCTCATGATATCATTTAGTTTTAAATATTTCCATCATAGTCATATGTCATGTCATAACTCATTTTCCATGATTACCAAAGTTAGATAATGTCTTTTCACATCAATTCCATCCAAAAAATTCCAAAGGACATATTTTTCAGGGAAATATCAAGGCGGTTATCAAGTAAGAAATCAAAATCACAACATGCAAAGGTGGTGGTACTTTTACTTGCCCGTATCTATTATCCAAGATGTCACGCAGATGGGGTTTTAAAAAACAGTTTTTAATCAACCCGATGATATTATTTTCTACTCTAGTTTCACATTGCAACCAGTTGATTCAAATTTCCTGCATATAGACAACAAATCCCATATATATCTCCAAATAGCCGACATATCCCACTTCTACAACAAGTAATCTAGTATTCTGGTCGTGACAGTTGATATGGGTCAATGTGGACATGTAAACAGAAGGGAACCCAAATGACCTCAGCTTATGGAGGCATACAAAAACGTCAGACATGTATTTGACCAAGATGGATGGTATATGTATTGCGTTGAATTAGATGGTTACCACTATGATGTAGCTCAGGCATTCACTAAAGGATTTGATGGACAGAGGGTTCATATTGCTAATTTGATAATGTAGGTTATAGAGGAGTCAATATCCTCATCATGTCATCTCCCTTTTGATGGTGAAAAATGGTTCAAGAAAAAGTTAATCACAGGTGGGGATGTCAATCAATTTCTGAAACCAGAGCACATAGATCCAAATTGGGCTAAGGGTATTCCAAAGGACCGGATAGTTGATGAATGGTTGGAGGCTTTGCAAATGCTAAAATGTTATATCACATGTGAAGGTCGTTACACTACTGTGTTCCCATTTCATCTTCGATTTCTCCTTCATTTGTATGGAATTAAAAGGATGAGATTTCCATACTATTTCTTGAGGGACCTGAATAAAATGGCCATGAAAATCCAATAAAATCCCAATAATACACCGCATGGTATCTATCACCAAGGTTTAGTCAAGGTACTCATTAAGGAAAAGCTGGAGAAAAGACAGAGGACATGGGATCAATTCTTGATCCAGTCAGGGTTTGAAACAGAAGTTCATCCTCCTGCCCAAAAGTTGCCTGAAAAATTTGTTGAGCCAACGCAAGGAGAATCATAAAGTACAATTCAACCTGGTGTTTCAAGGAATTAGAATAAAAGGAAAACTATTTTGAATATTTCAGGTGAACAATTCGAGGCTACTCCAACCAGTTTGCAAACAGGTGAAGGATCTTCTCATGTTCTACGTGGAGGTAGGCATCCTTTCCCATATGCACATAAAGTTTATATTAGAATAAGTATGAGATTGGAAGAACCTATGATGTTGAATGAGATTCAAGAACTTGAGACAATAGAAGTACATTCAAGCCATGTACTACCTAAAGAACCTACTCCAAATATTGTTTCTCCTAGTTCTATTTCTTTTGAAGATGATTCTTATAGATATAAAGTTCTGGTAAGGAAAAGAAGTATTAGGCCACAAAACAAGTTCATATTGAAATATAAAGCCATGTATAACCCTGCAATCAAGGATAAGGGTATAATAATCAATGAAGAACTTACAAACCCTAATGTGGAGCCATCAACAAGGAAGAATGTTTCTAGAACTAGATATGAGAAGAATA
This sequence comes from Picea engelmannii, assembly GCA_009831015.1. NCBI lineage: Eukaryota > Viridiplantae > Streptophyta > Pinopsida > Pinales > Pinaceae > Picea > Picea engelmannii. The sequence continues at coordinate 73,282 of ML825878.1, read as the reverse complement.
AATCTAAGAAGGAGGATCTAGCAACAAACAAAAAGGTTCCTATATAAAAAGACAGAGTTTCTGCAAGACAACAGAGGAAACAGAGTAAACAGAGCAAAGGGCCCAAAACATATGACTAGATCTGAAGATGATAAGACAAAGAAAATGACAAATCGTTCTCAAACAAAGAAAATAAGAAGAAACAATGTGGACCTGTTAGCTAAAGCAACTAAATCTGTCTTCTAGGGAGAAGTTTCAATTTGAGAACTCAAATTTCTATGAAAAACCTAATTTTTGACTAAAAGATCTTGAAGAAATCCTTTTTCTTTTCATGCAATTAAGGTGTTATCTCCCTATGGATAATGTTGTCTTTAACTTGGGCAATAAAAAGGCATTAGGTATGTTAAAATATGGTTTTAAAAGGGCGCTGGAGGAAGTTCCCGCAACTCTTCACATAGGAAAAATATTGGCACTACAGGAACACCTATAGCAACCGATTTTGCAGTAAAAGACACAAAGTTTCTTTTTTGTGATGGGAAAAGAAGAGGATGAGGTAAATACTTTATGGAATCAGGAGAAATCGTATGATATTCCTTTTAACGTTGATCTACATCATATTTTTTACAAATGACAATGCAAATCAATCATCTACTCCAATTTTTCAAAGTGTTGGATCAGATGGATCACAAAGGATTAGATGAATCTCTGAAGATTAGGTGAAGGATTAAATGTACCATCTAGGTGTAATCAATTCAACAAAGGACCAATATCTATGAAAATATGTTGCTTATATTATAGGATCTAAATTGTAACTTTTTTCTATTTCTATATATCAATAGATATGGGAAATTTCTCCCTTGGGGCCTGTAGGAGTTGGTTTTGAGATATCCTTGGATATCAAATTGATCATAAATGTATGAAACTGATGTAAAACTCTATATATTTCATGAAGTATAAGAAGAAGGGGTTTAATCCCTATTTTTGGCTTGATAATTTTATATCTAAACATTGTTTTGATTCATCTTGCCTATGTAAAGACTTCAACTGCTAATAAAGTTAATGGTTAGTTTTGTGTTCCTCCTTTGTTTATCGTCTTCCTATTTTTTTTTTCTGAAACACGCTGTTGATGTTATATGATCTTATGACAAATGCTTATGTGCTTATAAGGTTTCTTTAAAGGGTTTTCAATAATCTTTTCCACATTGGTGTTTTTGCTCCTTAAATATTATTTGGAATGATTTCTAGATAAAGGTTTATTCTTCTACAATATAAATACATTAAGGACAAGATTTTTTTATTGGTGGATTTATCAGTTTTGTCTTTCCCCTCTCTCAATCACATCACCCAAAACTTTAAGTCCCTAGCCATTAGTTTTATTTACCCGACTTTATGCACCTAGGTAAGTGATCTTGATAGATCAGACCATTATTTCCTTTCAAACCAAGCAAGGATTTATCCATCTCTAAAACCCTCATTAAACATTCTGAAACAAGGTGTGATAGGCTTGACTAAATAACAATCTTGAGTTGACTTCTAGTGCTAACAGAACCTACATGTCATATGGAATATGGAGCCACAATTTATTTATTCCATTGTCCCTGTTGCTATGCTTCACAAAAACCATGGATTGGCATTACAGGGGCCATGGATAATGGAAAAGGAAATTGTCAATTTTGGAGGTGATTTCAAGAAGGATGAGATATTGACGGTATAAGAAAGAGATATTTTAATTTTGGGGAAAATGGAGACCTATGAGGTTGGTTGTAAGTGCTCTAAATGATTTTTCTTACATACAAATACAACTTATTCTCAAAAGTGCAAGTCCATTTAGTAAGAGTTGGCATTGGGAAATTTCATGACATATTCATACTCTACTCTTAGTAGTTGAGAATTGAGTTGAGACTTGAGTATCTATTAATGAGATTTGTTTTAGAATTGTATTTACTATTATAAAATCTTGTCTCTTATTGTGTGTTATTTTACATAAGTTGTGGAGTCTGGTCCATTGTGACATATAAGTCTCAAAATACTATGATTTTATATTTTACTAACATAATGTTTGATTGATTGAGGGATGAGTATGTTTGCATACTCAACCTTTCCCTCTTTTGTGATACATAAATATTGTGGTGTCTTGGAATTAATTATACAACTATAAAACATCCTCCCCTTCTTCCTCCTCTACCTCCAACACTTGGTGTGAGTGGATACTAGAGGAAGAGGATCCCTCCAATATATAAAAATATTTTTCAATGCCATGGATTATATCATGTTGAGCACTATAGTTAAATTGGTCAAAATGAGTCATCAAAGAAATGTGAATAGAAACTTAGACAAGTGTCATCGAATTATATTATTGAAGTGTTTGGCAATATGGTCTCACTTGGCAACAAAACACACAACATACTTATTGTATCACTTCTTAAGTAGTGTTAGTTGTTGGATAGGTGTTATATTCTTTGCATCTGTGTGTGGGGGTGTGTTAGATTTGACGACTACGCTTTTTACTATTTTAACATTTTTGTTATTTTTAGCTGTTTTATAAATTAATCCTAGATTAAGGGATTAGGGTTTTGGTAGTTTCAAAATACCTAAAATATTGTGTATATATTGTATTGTGAATGGTGAAATGAATACAATGAAGAGTTAAGAGGTGTGGAAGCAAGGAAGGTTGGTTTTCTCTCGGTTAAGGGTTTCCAGTGTAAATCTTTGTGTACTATATGTGTGAGCCATTGATTAATTTATATTTTCTTAGAATTTGTATGCATTGCTTTACTTCATAGATTTATAACTTACATGTGGTATTAGAGCACGTTTTTGGCTTCAGGGGGATGCCTTTGTTGTTGAGGGTTTGTCTTGGTCTTGATAGATCAAGTTTATCTTGGGTCTATGATAAACCTGGGTTCAGTGGGATATTTGCAGTGGTGATTCATGTGTTGAAACATAATGACGAGCAATTCTAGAATCGATATTGAGAAATTCAACAGTAAAAAAATTGAGCTATGGAAGCTCAAGATGGAGGACCTTCTTGTAGACAAAGAACAATGGATCATTGTGGATCTTGGTACACAACCTACTAGTGCACAACCTACAGGTACACAAACTAATAGTACTGAATTATTGGTATGTCCAAGAAGACTGGGAGAAGATGGATAGAAGAGAAAGGAGTACGATTCAAATCTTCCTGATCCAGGTGGATATTGGTGGCCACCCACCTATTCTACTAGCTCAAAGAACAATTTCCATTTTGGCAGTTTTTTTATAGTTTTTCAGGTCCCAAACTTTTGGGGCCATTTTGAGGCCCTAAATGACATTTTTTGGGCTCAAAAATTCCTTATTGATATCCGAAGGAAAATGATAGGCCGAACATAATATGTAATCCTCAGATATACCTCTCCAATGGTGTATCGAGTGCCTCAAACAAAGATTGCATGCAAAATGTATGCCCTTGGGAAGTTGATGTATCAACTACCCCGATCGGGGCCCACAAACCTTTTGGCGTTTCATCTCCCAGGGTAAGGGTTTTGGATGTTTAGGGTTTTTGAATTTATGTTTTATGTTAAAAATTTCTTTGGATCCTGATTGTACTCATCTTCTGGTGAATGAGTGTAGTTGTTACATCTCTTCTCAGAGATAAGTTACCACCATTCAAGCAAGTTTGTTACAATATGCATTTTTACGGTTTCAACAAGTTCTCTTTATTAGTAGAAGTAAAGTTTTACTATATCTCTGTGTTTTGCTTTTATATACATTTGTATTTCATTTCGTTCCATTTATAAATCTAGATCAGTGGTATCAGAGAAGTATTCTCTTTATTTATTTCTCTGTGCATGTCCCCAACGAGGTCAGGGTACAAGGAGTTGGGACTCGAAGTAGTTGAGCCCTTGCAAGATCGTTCCCACTTATCATAATGGATTTACATGGTGGAATACAAGAGATATGATGGATTAGGAGATCATTTTAAAGTGTTTCTCGAGGAATCCCTCGCACGACAAAGGAACAAGATGATGGATAAATTTGCACAGATCCTTCGATGACTGCCAACACAAGACACATCTTCATCAAGAGACCACTTTGGAGGTGTACCCCCCTTCAAGGTACAAGTCAATTTCTAGATGCAGATGTTGTAGATAAATGGCTGGATTTGCTAGAAGGGTATTTTTCGATCCATAGTTTTTCCAATAGAGAAAAGATCACCTTTGCACTCCTTAAGGCTATCCCCCATGTCAAGGATTAGTGGGAGACTTAATATGAGCAAAAGGACACTAAAGAATCTACAATATTTTCAGTCGCACCCACTTGGGATTATTTCAGGGATGCTTTTAAGGAACAATACTAACTTGTTGGAAGCTACAATGACCAATATATGAAATGTACCACACTGCAACAGGAAAGGGACCAGACAATACCAGAGTTCACAAATATATTCCATATCTTGCACACCAAGCTAGGTATCAAAGACTCTGAATGACATTTGGTGCTCAAGTACTGTGACTATATGCATAGATGCATCCAAACAAAAATGGATTTTCTGGACATCTCATCATTGGGCGCAACTTATCGATATGCTGCCAAAATTGAGAATAAATTTAAATAGAATAAGTGGGAGTTTGGATATGCAAATTCCTCATAGAAAAAGCAGGGAAAATGCGGCCCCAACCCACAAAATAAAGGATAGAGAAAGGATAGACCCTCTTAGGAAAACTAGTCTAAGTCACAAACAAAGAAGGGTAAATAGAAGATGAAGAAAGACACTGGGAAGTGGTGTGAATTCCATGAAATCCCCTGGAATAACACCGATGAATGATGTTGGTGGCCGAGATGAAAGCCTCAGAGTCAGAGGCAGGTTCTGAATCTAAATCAAATCCACATAAGGGGAAGTGAATCATTGATGCAAAACCTAGTGCCATTGCCGCTACCACCAAGGTCTATGTTGGGCCCGTGATATAGTTAATTTAATGATAATGATTAGATCATTTTTGGCCAATATTATATGTGCATTTTCCTATTTTGATGAGTTTTGAAGGATTTTTGTATCAAATCGCCATAGCTTACACCATGTACATATGCATGATGATTTATGATGGTTTCAATTATAATTCAACATGTTTTAATGATTCCAGGAAACTAATTCGCGATCTGTTTGTCACAAGGAAAAATCACAGGTCGTTTTTGCATCTGGCACTCCGTCCGGTACTCCATCTGGCATTGCATCCGACACTCAGTCTTGCACTAAAACCGTGGGTGAGTTGTCGGTTATCATATTGGCGGGAAATGATGGGAAAAACAACAACATGGGTTTTGCTCGTGCTTGTGGCCTCCAACTATTGAGCTTCTAACAACTTGGATTGGGTTGTTATACTGGGCGTTTATTGGGTCGCTTAGTTTCTAGAAGCCATCAACGATTAAAACGTATTAAGTGTAATTTACTATTTTTAGAGGAGGTCGACCCTTCCAGTGGTCGACCTCTCAGCTTGTAACCTCTATAAATGCCACAACAGTGGTCAGAAAAATAGCTAAGCTAAGGACAATTAAGCTTTGTTTTTCCATTTTAAAGACATTTTCACTAAAACTGTGTAAAACCGTGTTTTTAATTTTAATGCTGAAATCGTGTTGCTTGAGCTCGTGATTCATCGTTGAGGAGTAGCCATGACCTGTTGGGGGGCCCACTAGTGGTTTGGGTGAATATTTAGTCAATTAGCTTGTGAATTCACATAGTGTAATCGTCGTTTCTTTTATTTCCTGTACATGAGTTTTATTATGTTTATTTACTGTGTAAATTTTTGTTCATAAGTTTAATTGCTTCAATTTCTTTTGCAGGTTATTATGAAGGATAGTGTAATTATAGCATGTATTTTTAATTAAATAGGAAACAAGCTTAAGCTTAAGCCACTAACCCCTGTGTATAATTAGATGATAGTTAGAATTTATGTATGCTGAAATAGAATAAGTTAAAACAGAGTTAAAAGATAGTAATTGAGTTAATAGTTTCTTTGGCAAAGTTTCGGTGGATGTATAAATGTTAGTTTTAATTTTGATTCATAGTTTGTTTATTTAGTTGCTATTTAGTTTTCTTATTAATTCTCTTGTCATACGCTGAAATATGAATAGGATTTGAATTATGTCTTTATGAGTATTTCCCTTTGCAATTTAAATTGTTAAAATAATATTAGTTTAATTTACTTTATGCAATTTCCATTCTAGATCTAGGTTTCAATTTTAATTCAAAGTTTGATTATTGAGTTTATTTTATAGTTATGAATCTCTAGTAGTATGAATTTTCTTACATTAGCATAGAATGAAATTGAATTAAATAGAATAGTGTTTTCATATTGTTGATGACTAGTGCATAAATTGAAGAATCACATGGATTTTCAGGGTAGTTGATGGTTCTTCTATAATGGCCAAGTTCTCATTAGATTGCCTAATTCATACCTTTCACTTTACTATAGAAATTAATATTGAATTGATCCCTCTTGAGTTATCATTAATTGTTAAATGTCATCGTGATATCAAAAGACACCAAAGACATAACCATCAACACTATATTTGAAGTTTTCTTGCTTTCGTAGATTAGAGAATAGTTTTCTTGTTATTATAGATTAAAGAATAGCTGTTGATTAACTTTTATTGTCATGACGCTTTCAATTCAATAGATTAAGATTTCCTTTTCTAGATTAGAAGTAATTATGAAGTTTATCTTAAGAATAGAGTTCATTTCCTTATTAGTTTGATTAGTTACTTGTTGAATAAATTTGATTAGTTTACTTGTTGTAGAAGTTACCATAGGTTAGTTAGTTGATTGTTTATTAGTTTACTTGCTTCATATGTTTTCATAGGTTAGTTTGAATAGGGTAGTTTCTTTCTTGTTTATTTATTTTCATAGGATAGTTGCTTACTTCTTGTTGTTCATTGAATTTGAATAGATTAATTAGATTAGTTTGTTGTTGTTAATGCTCATTAAATAGATTAAATAGATAGTTTGGTTTTTCTTATTGTCATGATTAAGTTAATTCTCTTTAAGCAAGGTTTCCATTTTCTTTCCTATGACAATCCATCGATCCATTGTTAAAAGTTACTTACGGTAAATAGTTTAAGTTTCTTAATAGGGTTTGATCATTAATAGTATTTGCTTAAGTAGACTAGCCCTTAGATATCCCATTTCTTTAATTAGACTATACTACCTCTAGCCTTTCTTCATTGGCACATATAGTGCTACAACTCTAAGTTTACTTACCCCGGGTTGACAATTTAATTGAGGGTTGTTAGTTTTTTTAGTGCATATAGAATACCCATCATTTTTGGCATCATTGCCAAGGAGTTGTCTCAAGGTAGGAATTAGATCATTTCTAAACCTTAGCATTAGTTTGGTGGCAGGGGAACTTTAAGACGAGAGGTAAGAACCTGCGCATATGCTATAGCAGGTTCCCCCAAACCCAATGATAGTTTTTCTTTTTGTTTTTGTTTACTTTCATGAACAGACCTAGGGACCCAAAAGGCAGATACATTAAATCTAAATCAGACCTTTCAACCAAGGTTCCTTCCGACATTTTTGGGGAAAGGAACATTCCACTCATAAACTCCACAGACCGATACTGAAAAACATGAGCTATCTCAACTCAAAGGGCTAAAGCAGTCTCTGAAGAGACTAAGACAGGGAGCACTATAGAAAAAAAAATTGAAGCATCAATAATAGTGGGACAGGAGGCAAGACCACTCAATCCCTCCGCAGAACCAAACAACACAACCTTTATTTTCTTACCATCACCAGGAAAATGAATTAGAAGGTGACCATTAGTTTGGAAGAACTATCTCAAATCCTAGCAATAGCTAGGATCTCTTCTTCTCGAGAAGAAAACATCTTGACAATAACCAAGAACTTGTCTACCTCTCTGGAAATATTAGAAGAATCAAGGTCCTATGAGCTACAAAATGATTTTCCTTCCCAAAATGCGAAGGAAGATGAAACATTATGGACTACATCCATTGGAGAGCAATCATTAAGACCTGAGATTGAGGAGTTCTCAACATCCATCTCAACAGATCCTTTATGTACTTCAGAAATCAGTCATCCAGAAGAACAGGATCTACATAGCATGATGAAGGAGAGCATAGAAATTACTGTTGATGAACATCAAGATTACATTTAAATTTGGTTTCAATGCCACAATACTATTATCTTCTTCAACACCTTCGAATGCCAAAACAAGTAGGTTGGTTGGTTCTTCATATCTAGGTAATCACTGCAGTGAATTTTTTATATGTGGATATGAGTATGTTTCTTATCTTGCTTCACACATGGTTACATTGGAAAAATTCTTACACTTGAATAAAGATTTTCTTTTATTTTTAGGTAGGGTAGGATAATAAATAAAACATGCATGTTGTTAGTTTAGCTTAAATTCTAATGCAACCTCATTTTACATTTTTTTTTAATAAAAGAACTATGAGATACATGTTCCAGTGATTTGATCTCATTGATATCATTAGTCTTTGATATTTTAGAGTGTGGTTTTTGACAAACAATTCTAGATATTTCTGTAGGTATTTATTTCACCAGGGGTAGACAATTTCAAGGAGATTTAAAGGAATGATGTTTCTTCAAAATATTGCTATATTTGAACCTTGTTGTGTACTAAGCATCAAATGAATAATGACTTGCTGTAATTAGCCATACTTTTGCAAAGATTTTCATCTTCTTTTTTCTCAAGGCATCTTAAATAGCATCTTCTCTTAAAAACCTTCACCACTATATAAGGAAGTGATACCATAACCATCAAGCTTAGAGGTCACTTGTACAGTTTTCCCAAGAACCCTGAGTAAGTGAGTAAAGTATCTTTATTAAAGAGTAACAATGAGGTCTGATTAGCAGTTAGTCATGGAAACATCACAATAACTTAAAAAAAAAAAGAGTGAGTTGAGATTAAAGATACATTTATGTTCTTTCCCAATGGTACCATCCACTACACATTAAAACTGCTTAATTATATCATATATTTAGATAGGTTACATCCGCTTAAGTACCCCTTACATCAGGACAATCACTAAGGAATATATAATGGAAAGTCATTCTCTAACATAAATACCATCCCAATTGAAAGAAAGAAAAAAGTTGTTTTCAGAGTTTCCCCCCCACTTTCGTGCACAAAGCAATCTTATACTAAAAATATTAAAAGATGGAGGGCTAGTCTCTGAGGGTGTAAGAGGATAACCCGTCGGGATACTGAACAGGTTTGCTGGTAGCAGGTACCGGCCTGTGGTATGACTAGGTAAACCTGTCGGAGTACTAAACAGGCTTGCTGGCAGCAGGTCATTCTACCTAGCGAGGATGGTAATCTGAAAAAAAAAATAAGAAGAAGAAATTCCTAAATTTTAAACTTTTCCTGATGTACGACATTACTTGTAGACAAAGATTACATGAAGTATGTATGGTTAAGCCAAGGTTAATGAACTCCATAAATTTTTCATTGGGAACTAACTTTGAGACTATCTCGAAACTCTCTCGCCTACCTCTTCTTAACTATATATAGGATGTTCTATCCTATAGGTGGGGAAATATTCTAACCATCTCATCAGACCGATATGTGAAATTTGTCTCTACACTTAACAAGATGTAAATCTTCAGCTATTGGGAGAATTTACTATTTTCCTATATTTTTTATTGTGAGGTGTCACAATACTTAGGTGTGGGGGAGGGGTTTCATGAGATGACAAATGATAAATACTGCCTATCTATAATCCATGAGAAGAAGAAGTAGAATCTTTGTAAAATTTATGTATATTGCTTTCATGATATGAACTATTATATCAACAGTTATTTTTTATTGAAATGATAAATTAGATACCACTGACATCACCGTGTGTTATAAGCCTGTTGTGCATTTTATTTATTTTTATGCTTATATAATGGAATACTTTTTAACTAGTTCTTTGTGACAATTATAGATCGATAACACATTATTAAACTCACTACAGATCTGTGTTACACACCTATGACCATAGGAACAAGGTTAAGTGGCTTTGTATTAGGCTAGGTATTTAGCTCAGTATGGTTTTGATTTGGAGTTTTCTGGATAAGAATCTAGGTCTAGGGAGCTAGGCCAGGGTTTCCAAAAGATGAGTTGCAAAGATAGAATGGGGCAAGGTAGGTATACTCAGTAGCATTTAGGATTTTTCATTGCGTATAGGGTAGATGCGGCATGTTTCAACATGGGAATGAGATCATGAATCCATTCATAAGAATAAGGTGTAACATAACATGACAGTTTCATCCAAAACAGTGCAAATAAATTTGAATTCTTCTAATCTTATGAACCAATCATAGGAAAGCATGGAGGTATCGACCTGTGGTATGACTACGTAAACCCGTTGGAGTACTAAACAAACTTTCTGGCAGCGGGGCATTCTACCTAGCGAGGATGGTTATCTGAAAAAAAAATAAGAAGAAGAAATTCCTAAATTTTAAACTTGTCCTAATGTACAACATTACTTGTAGACAAAGATTACACGAAGTATGTATGGTTAAGCCAAGGTTAATGAAGTCCATAAATTTTTCATTGGGAACTAACTTTGATACTATCTTGAAACTCTCTTGCCTACCTCTTCTTAACTATATATAGGATGTTCTATCCTATAGGTGGGGCAATATTCTAACTGTCTCGTCAGACCGATATGTGAAATTTATCTCTACACTTAACAAGATGTAAATCTTCGGCTATTGGGAGAATTGACTATTTTCCTATATTTTGTATTGTGAGGTGTCACAATACTTAGGTGTGGGGGAGGGGTTTCATGAGATGACAAATGATAAATACTGCCTATCTATAATCCATGAGAAGAAGAAGTAGAATCTTTCTAAAATTTATGTATATTGCTTTCATGATATGAGCTATTATATCAATATTTATTTTTTATTGAAATGATAAATTAGATACCACTGACATCACTGTGTGTTATAAGCTTGTTGTGAATTTTATTTTATTTTATGCTTATATAGTGGAATACTTCTTAACTAGTTCTTTGTGACAATTACGGATCGATAACACATTGTTAAACTCACTACAGATCTGTGTTACAACACCTATGACCAGAGGAACAAGGTTAAGTGGATTTGTATTAGGCTAGGTATTTAGCTTAGTATGGTTTTGATTTGGAGATTTTTGGATGAGAATCTAGGTCTAGGGAGCTAGGCCAGGGTTTCCAAAAGATGAGTTGCAAAGATAGAATGGGGAAAGTTAGGTATACTCAGTATCATTTAGGATTTTTCATTGCATATAGGGTAGATGCGGTGAGTTTCAACATGGGAATGAGATCACGAATCCATTCATAAGAATAAGGTGTAACATCACATGACAGTTTCATCCAAAACAGTGCAAATAAATTTGAATTTTTCTAATCTTATGAAACAATCATAGGAAATCATGGAGGTATCGACCTGTGGTATGACTAGGTAAACCCATCGGAGTACTGAACAGGCTTGCTGGAAGCGGGGCATTCTACCTAGCGAGGATGGTAATCTGAAAAAAAATAATAATAAGAAGAAATTCCTAAATTTTAAACTTGTCCTGATGTATGACATTACTTGTAGACAAAGATTACACGAAGTATGCATGGTTAAGCCAAGGTTAATGAACTCCATAAATTTTTCATTGGGAACTAACTTTGATACTATCTCGAAACTCTCTCAACTACCTCTTCTTAACAATATATAGGATGTTCTATCCTATAGGTGGGGCCATATTCTAACCGTCTCGTCAGACCGATATGTGAAATTTATCTCTACACTTAACAAGATGTAAATCTTCGGCTATTGGGAGAATTGACTATTTTCCTATATTTTTTATTGTGAGGTGTCACACTACTTAGGTGTGGGGGAGGGGTTTCATGAGATGACAAATGATAAATACTTCCTATCTATAATCCATGAGAAGAAGAAGTAGAATCTTTGTAAAATTTATGTATATTTCTTTCATGATATGAGCTATTATATCAATAGTTATTTTTTATTGAAATGATAAATTAGATACCACTGACATCACTATGTGTTATAAGCTTGTTGTGCATTTTATTTATTTTTATGCTTATATAGTGGAATACTTCTTAATTGGTTCTTTGTGACAATTACAGATCGATAAAACATTGTTAAACTCACTACAAATCTGTGTTACACACCTATGACCAGAGGAGCAAGGTTAAGTGGCTCTGTATTAGGCTAGGTATTTAACTCAGTAAGGTTTTGATTTGGAGTTTTCTATATGAGAATCTAGGTCTAGGGATCTAGGCTAGGGTTTTCAAAAGATGAGTTGCAAAGATAGAATGGGACAAGGTAGGTATACTCAGTAGCATTTAGGATTTGTCATTGTGTATAGGGTAGATGCGGCGAGTTTCAACATGGGAATGAAATCATGAATCCATTCATAAGAATAAGGTGTAACATAACATGACAGTTTCATCCAAAACAATGCAAATAAATTTGAATTCTTCTAATCTTATGAAACAATCATAGGAAAACATGGAGGTGGCAGCAAATTGTAGCAGAAGAGAAGCAAGTTTTGGATGCCTTCCTTGATGAGTTTTTTAATAAAAAAGTTATGAATGGAAATATGAATATGTCCTCTACACTATGGAGTCACTAATCCAAGAACAAATCTACATCTAACCCCTTCACAATTGATTTGAAAATAAACTGTCCAAAAGCGCAACGACTGTGACAGAAGCGCAACAGAAAAATAGGTGTCAAAGATAGGGATATAAATTTTTAACCATAAAACATTTTATAAAACAGGGAGAAATTTTTGTATATAAGGTTGTTATTAATATAAACCTCTCTCATTTTTTTGAAATTCATTCCCATGTTCTTGGAATATGTGCCACAAAAGAATGACTAAAACAGGAAATTAAATTGGAGAATTTGATTTTTTGAGATGGGCCTCCAAGAAAGTTGAATATATCCCACTATATGCTACCTGTGTAAATAATGAAGGAGGTTATTATTATTTGTTATTTCCTTATAAAACAACTCTTTTGGTTTTCCAAAATTCATCTTTATTTGGTCAAAAACCTATTTTGAAAATAATGACCAAAACATGAAATTAAATTGGAGAATTTGATTTTCTGAAATAGGTCTCCAAGAAAGTTGAATATCTCCCAATATGTGATACATGTGTAAAACCTGAGGGAGGTTCTTTTTATTTGGTATGTCCTTAGAAAAACGTCCTTTTGTTTTCCAAAATTCAACTTTATTTGGTCAAAAACTATTTTTAAAATGATGACCAAAAACAGAGTCAAAAGCGTAGCATGGTCTCGTAGAACATTTTTTATGACTTTTCCTGATTCATTTTCTGATGTAGTAGTGTATTGCCATGTGTCTATAAAGCTTGATGTCCTTGTTGTCCTTTTTCAGGAACATCTCCAGGTGTTCATTGACTCTTCCAAGACAATACTCTTTGTCCTTTTCAAATTCTGTTGCAATGGTGCCTTCAATGTCTTGTTGACATAGTGAAGGTAGATACTCTATTTTCAAAGCTTGCCATTTTTGTCTATTAGCTCATTTTCAATTCAATAAGTCATTAAATTTCCCTTTTTATTTCTTAAAAATTCTTGAGAAGATGTCTTCCCAAGTATGATAGAACGTGGCCAACTTCCATAACATCCTATTCCACCACAACCTTGACGCAACCTGCCCTCGATGGCACAACCGCTCTCGCCAGGACCTTCCTTCCCACGGTCTGAAGAGTTGTAACACCCTTCAAATCCCGTATCGGGACTTCTCGTCACCCACAGGACTCTCTATTGATCTCCCGGCAGTTACTTCGGGAAATTGGGTTTCACGGTATCGCGAACCCTATGCGCACTCCTCGTGAAACTCCCAACTCCGAACCCCGAATGCCGATGGTCAACGGTCAACAGATCGGGATATCGCCACTCGCGATGTCAATAGCATGCCTTTAAAAATCCCGAGCCCCGAGGTGCCGATCCCCGATCAAACGCCACCTGGACTCTCCTATCTTTCGGGGCCCCACTCTACCACATCACCTTCGGGATTTCACGGATCACGAATCCTCGACACAAAGTTCCTTGCTGTTGGATACCCTGAACGCCGAAAACCCGATCCTCCGGATTTGTGCCGCCTGTCCCTCCAACGATCGACGGCTCCCACGGAATCGGGAAATCGATGTTCGCAGTTTCGACGTGCATGCAACTCTTGCACTCGCCAACCTCGATATGCCGAAATGCGAGGGAAAATGAGTTCCACTTGCGCTTGGAGGTTAACTCTTTCTCAAGAGTTCAAGTCGTCGATTCTCTTCCTCTTGAAGAGTCCTTCGCTCCGAAAACTCTCCCGTTCGGGCTTCACCTTGGTCTGTTCCACAATTATTATCTAGGAACTCTCCCTCCTGAGCTCTCACCAACTTTTCTCTCGGGACCACTCTGAACTCAATTCTTCCATAAGATCACATACGCAGCATATGAAAGAAATACGTAACAAGAAACAAACATGCAAAGGCATAATGACGACAACCCACAGAAAATAAACACGTCCATGGAATTTAACCACGGCTCTCCTGTTCTTCTCTTCCCAGGCTTGACTCTGAGACTTCAACTCGACCTGCACTTCACCTGCACGGTTCGAATAACTCAGCCTGACTTTTGAGCAAACAAAGATGAAGGTTTAACGGTCCGTCCTCCTCAACGCACTCTATGCGGAGGTATTCCACTGCACTCTCTGCAGGAATCTCCCAGCTTAGACAGAGAAATGATTTAAACTCAATCTCTCAATCCCTCAGATTTCGAACCTGCCATGCAATCACATATGCAGCATATAGACAATAGGCAAAACAAGAAGCAAATATGCAACCGCATAATATCAACAACACACAGAGAACAATCACAACCATGGAATTGAATCAAAATTTCACTATTAATTCAATATCTATACATGGGTGTTCTTCACAAGTTCTCTGCTTGCTCTCTCTCTTGCTCCTCAATGCTCATGCTGAATAATCCCCCTTCATTATACAAAGGAGGGTGCCTATATTCGTTTTCCCTCCCGGAAGTAAAACTATCTAATCTACAACTAATTCCTATCTAACAACATTAAATCTATTTAATGCCTTCCTATCTATAACACAATACAAGTGCGCTCAGCTTTGAATGCCTTTAGTTAAACAACGGCGCACCAATATTCAAAGTAATTCAAAAATGTAGGCACTGGTGATGTCCAGCTGTATATTCTTTCCTCCACGCTGGCTCACTTGATGGAGTCGTATATGCTCCTGCATCAAACCTCATCGAATTCCTTGTTATAGTCGAGTTGGGAAAACAAGGGAAGACATGGGATGAGTTCATTTATCAATTTTCAAACCCCCATCTTACAGTCAAGACTAGCAAGAAAACACTTGATCTAGGGACGGTTAATCCATCCAAAACCCATTCTCCGAAGACTCCAAACCCTCCTACTCAAGTTATCTCTTTGCCGGAACAAAAGACCAAGACCAAGGAACTTGTTGATTCCCCTGCAGCCTCATCGGGAAAGAAAACTAAAAAGTCTACTGATAATTCACCATTTCCCTCAACACTTATTGATCCTCAATCCAATAAGTTACAAGAGACAATTCAGCAAGATTTCCCTGTAGTCCCTACAAATAGAAGAGGATCCAATTGGTTCAAAGGGGGATATTTTCGAAAAAGTACCCGAAGTGCAAGTGGAAAGCCTAATGTAAAACCCCCAAGCACTTCATATCATGTCCAAGTATCTTCCGATCTCGAAATCCCTCACAAAAGACTTAGGGAAGTGTCTACAGACGAATAAAAGCCTCAAAGAAAGACAAAATATGAACCTACTTCTCCTCATCAACCCCCTATTACTCCTACCTCACAGATTCCTACCCCAGATCCTAAGACTAATAGGCACTCTACATATTTCAAGGGATCTAAGCCCTCCTCTGAGATATCTAATCGTGCTCCAGCCATTGAGAAGTTACAATAGGAAAAATTTTAGCTGGTGCAACAATTGGAAGAGAGGAAGACTTTGGAGATGCATCTTCACCATGAAAATGCAATCCTCCAAGCAAAGGTGAATTCCCTTCAATGGTTGGTTGACGAGATGACCAAAACCAATCGAAACCTCACGACACAATTAAAACAACACAAGAGGCACAAGACAAAATCTTCACATCAAGAAGGAGAAGCTTCTAAAGCTGATCCTTCTCAGCAAGCTTAGTCATGTGGGACAATTCCTTTTTGTTTGCAGTGGGACCTGCAAAATCTTAGGTGTGGGGGTAATGTTGGTCCCGTGATATGGTTAATTTAATGACAATGATTAGATCCTTTTTGGCCAATATTATATGTGCATTTTCCTATTTTGAAGAGTTTTGAAGAATTTTTGTATCAAATCGCCATAGCTTACACTAGGTATGTATGATTGATGATTTATGATGGTTTCACGTATAATTCAACATGTTTTAATGATTCCAGGAAACTAATTCTCTATCTGTTTGTCACAGGGAAAAATTGCAGGTCATTTTTGCATCTGGAACTCCGTCCGATACTCCATCTAACATTGCATCCGATACTCCATTTGACACTCCGTCCTGTACTAAAACGGTGGGCGAGTTGGCGGTTATCATATTGGTGGCCAGTGATGGGAAAATCAGTGACATGGGTTTTTATCGTGCTCATGGCCTCCAGCTACTAAGCTTCTGACAAATTGGATTGGGGTTTTATACTGGGCGTTTATTGGCTCGTTTAGTTTCTAGAAGCCATCAACGATTAAAACGTATTAAGTGTAATTTAATATTTTTAGAGGTGTTTGACCCTTCCAGTGGTCGATCTCTCAGCTTGTAACCTCTATAAATACCACAGCAGTGGTCAGAAAAATAGCTAAGCTAAGGATAATTAAGCTATGTTTTTCCATTTTCAAGACATTTTCTCTAAAATTGTGTAAAACCATGTTTTTAATTTTAATGTTGAAATTGTGTTGCTTGAGCTCGTGATTCATCGTTGAGGAGTAGCCATGACCTGCTGGGGGGGGGCACCAGTGGTCTGGGTGAATATTTAGTCAATTAGCTTTCGAATTCACATAGTGTAATCGTCATTTCTTTTATTTCCTGTACATGAGTTTTATTATGTTTATTTACTGTGTAAATTGTTGTTCATAAGTTTAATTGCTTCAGTTTCTTTTGCAGGTTATTATGAGGGATAGTGTAATTATAGCATATATTTTTAATTAAATAGGAAACAAGCTTAAGCTTAAGCCACTAATCCCTGTGTATAGTTAGATGATAGTTAGAATTTATGTATGTTGAAATAGAATAAGTTAAAACAGAGTAATTGAGTTAATAGTTTCTTTGGCAAAGTTTTGGTGGATGGATAAATGTTAGTTTTAATTTTGATTCATAGTTTGCTTATTTAGTTGCTATTTAGTTTTCTTATCTAATTTTATATTTAGTTTGCTTATTAATTCTCTTGTCATATGCTGAAATAGAAATAGGATTTGAATTATGTCTTTATGAGTATTTCCCTTTGCAATTTAAATTGTTAAAATAGGATTAGTTTAATTTACTTTATACAATTTCCATTCTAGATCTAGGTTGCAATTTTAATTCGAAGTTTGATTATTGAGTTTAGTTTTTAGTTATGAATCGCTAGTAGTATGATTTTTCTTACATTAGCATAGAATGCAATTGAATTAAATAGAATAGTGTTTTCATATTGTTGATGACTAGTGCATAAATTGAAGAATCACATGGATTTTCATGGTAGTTGATGTTTCTTCTATAATGACCAAGTTCTCATTAGATTGCCTAATTCATACCTTTCACTTTACTATAGAAGTTAATATTGAATTTATCTCTCTTGAGTTATCATTAATTGTTAAATGCCACCGTGATATCACAAGACACCAAAGACATAGCCATCAACACTATATTTGAAGTTTTCTTTATTTTGTAGATTAGAGAATAGTTTTCTTGTTATTATAGATTAAAAGTAGTTGTTGATTAACTTTTATTGTCATGACACTTCCAGTTCAATAGATTAAGATTTCCTTTTCTAGATTAGAAGTAATTATGAAATTTATCTTAAGAATAGAGTTCACTTGCTTATTAGTTTGATTAGTTACTTGTTGAGTAATTTTGATTAGTTTACTTGTTGTAGAAGTTACCATAGGTTAGTTAGTTGATTGTTTATTAGTTTACTTGTTGCATATGTTTTCATAGGTTAGTTTTCATAGGGTAGTTGCTTGTTTGTTTACTTATTTTCTTAGGATAGTTGCTTGCTTGTTTATTTTCTTACTTGTTGTTGTTCATTGAATTTGAATGGATTAATTAGATTAGTTTGTTGTTGTTATTTCTCATTAAATAGATTAAATAGATAGTTTTCGTTTTCTTATTGTCATGATTAAGTTAATTCGCTTTAAGTAGGGTTTCCATTTGATTTTCTAGGACAATCCATCGATCCATTGTTAAAAGTTACTTATGGTAAATAGTTTAAGTTTCTTAATAGGGTTTGATCATTAATAGTATTTGCTTAAGTAGATTAGCCTTTAGATAACCCATTTCTTTAATTAGATTATACTACCTCTAGCCTTTATGCCTTGGCACATATAATGCTACAACTCTAAGTTTACTTACCTCGGGTTGACAATTTAATTGAGGGTTTTTAGTGTTTTTTAGTGCATATAGAATACCCACCAGTCTAGCCAAATGATCTAGAAGAACCAGAGGAAGGTGAACCCCTATTTCACTCATATATATGGGTGAAGGGTGCTCCATTGCATTTCTTTTTTGATAGTGTAAGTTAAAAGAACCTAATCTCAACAAAGGTTGTTAAGTGGTTGAATGTGTCGATGACACCACATCCACAACCCTACACCATCGGGTGGCTCCACCAAGGAAGAGATTTCCATGTAAGCCAATAGTTTCATCTGCCCTACGAAATCAATCCCTTCAAGGATGATGTATTGTGTGATACTCCCCCCCTTGAAGTTTGTGATGTTCTTTTAGGCCAACCATACTTGTGGAAATGACATGATGTATATGTGTCTAGACCTCGCAGTGTTATTATTACTTTGGGTAGACAATTGTATAGAATACTAGAGGTTGCTTTGCCTACCGCCATTTCTTTGATATCTGTTAAGAAATGCATGAAGGTCATTTCTCGGACCAGGAAATTTTTATTCTTCATGATTCTCTCTCAAAGTTAAAAGAAAAACGTAGCCACATCTATGGCCTTTGCACAGGGCCTCTCCATGGAGCATAAGCAGGTGGAAAATATCATGGAAGAATAAATATATATGTTCTCCTCACCCACCAGGGTACCGTTGCACTATCAAGTCAAGAATTCAATCGATCTAACCCCCAATGCACCTCTACCCAATGGGCCAGTCTATGGCCACTCTTTGATGGAAAATGAGGAAATCAAGCAATCGATCCAAGAGTTGCTTCAAAAGGGGCACATCAAACCCATATCCTCACCTTGCGGGAGCCCAATTGTACTCTTGCAGAATATATATGGGACTTGGTGACTTTACATTGATTACAGGGCCCTAAACAAAATCACAGTCAAGAACCAATACCCAATTCCATGAATTGATGGACTTCTTGAGCAGCTCAAGGGAGTCACGTTTTCAGTAAGATTGACCTGAAGGCTAGATACCACCATGTCCCAATAGAATAGACTGATGTATGGAAGACTAATTTCAAGTTAAAAGAAGGTGTTTTCGAATGGCTAGTCATTCCCTTTGGTTTGAAAAATGCTCCAACAAATTTCATGAGATTGATGGACGATATATTGTGTCCTTTCATCAATTATTTTGTGGTGGTATATCTAAATTATATCCTCATATTCAGTAAGAATTAGTTAGAACACTTGCAACATAATCAATAGGTCCTTCACACTCTGTGACAACACAAGCTATATGCTAACTTGGAAAAACGCTCCTTCGGCATGAACAAGGTCCAATACCTAGAATACATTATTGATGAGCATGGTGTGCATGTGTATCCAACCAAGATCCAAGTAATTTGTGATTGGCCAACTCGGACCACACTAACCAGGCTTCGAAGTTTCTTAGGACTTGCCAAATTCTATCACAAGTTCATGTTGGGATTCTCCCATATTCCATGGGCCCTCATCCAAGTGACCAAGGGTGGTGGAAAGGAAAATTTCATTTGGGGGAAGTCACAACAACAAGTGTTCAATGATCTAAAAAATCGCTTGTGCTCAACTCCAGTACTCTCCTTACCTGATCTGCAATAGCCTTTTGAGATTGAGTCTGATGCCTTAAAATATGTCATTGACATAGTTCTCACTCAACACGGTCATCCACTGGCATATCGTAGTGAGACATTATCATATTTCATTTGTAAGTACCCCACCTATGACAAAGAAATGTATTCCATTGTATAAGCTTACTGACAATGGAAGCACTACATTCTCAGGAAGGAGACAATCATCCACATTGATCACAAGCCTCTAGAGTTCATGCAGATACAAGGAAAATTGCAGAATGACCACCATCAAAAGGGGTCCACATACTTACAACATTTCCATCTCAACATCAAATATAAGAGAGGGAGCACCAATCATGTCATTGAATGCCTTATTCGACCTCCAGTTGCAACCTTAACCACGGTGCTCCACTCGTGTGGCCCCAACTTTGCAAGAGAGATCCTAACTTCACTACCATTTACTAGATGTTGGGCACATGCATGAATGTCACTAACTTTCATCCTCAAGAGGGTCTTCTATGCCATCTAGGCCACCTATGTGTTCCTTCAAGTGAGCATGCGAAGCGGATTTGGGAAGCTCACTATAGTCGAATGACAAGACATTTTGGCATGGAAAATATTGTGGCAGTACTACATACACATTTCTATTGGCCGAAATTGCACTAGATATTCAACAAGTATATCAGGTCCTGCATTACCTATGCCATTGCCAACCCAACCAATAAGAATCAAGGCTTGTACACCCCTCTTCCTACTCCTGATAGGCTATGGGAATCCATCTCGATGGACTACATGTTAGGCCTTCCTTCAACCAAGAAGGGAAATGACTGTGTTTTTGTGGTGGTTGATTAGTTTTCTAAGATGGCCATCCTAACAGCCTGCAAGAAGAATATCACAACAGATTCCACTACCAAGATCTTCTTCAAATGGGTGTGGGTACACTCTGAGATACCACAAACCATCATATCAGATCGGGACATCAAGTTTCAAAGCACATTCTGTTCCAGCCTCTGATCATTGTTGGACACCAAGTTCACCAAATCCACAGCCTTCCACCCCCAAACCAATGGCCAGACAGAGGTCATCAACAAAATGATAGTGCATATATTACACATGTACAACTCCAAACATATGTGCACATGGGATGAGAGTCTCCCTTATAATCAACACAATTATAACAAATCCATTCATAGCTCAATCGACCATAGTCTCATTGATGTCGCAGTGCCCCTTGCATCCACACCGGAAGACTCATCCCATGCTCAATCTAAGACTGAAAAAAAACACCAATTTTATTTAACGAATTTAGCACATCTTACAACAAGTCCATGATATTTTACAAAAATCCAATGCTAAGTACAAAAAATTCCATGATCAACACGAGATGTCACACAAGTGTCAGGTGGGAGACACGGTCTAGTTGCATTTGCAAAAAGAGCGCCTTACAGGAACTCATCGAAAGATCCATCTACTTCGCTAGATATGGACCTTACACCATCACCAAGGATTTGGGTGACAATGATTTTGCGCTAAGTATTCCCTCATTACTTTCATTGCATCCAGTGGTCAATGTGAACCTCCTTCGACCATACTTCCCACCATTATTGGACACATCGAAGATCGCAGAGTAGATGACATCGAAAGAGATCAACCATGACTGCATGGAACATGCCGCCATTGATCATATTAGGGATAATTTGATTAAGGTCACTTGTCAATAGAGGATCAAACTTTATCAGGCTGTCAGAGCAGGGCAATCCCTGCACCAAGGCAAGTGGCTCACCTGGGGCTAAGTTTAGTAGAAGCTTCCCCATATGATGGGGGTACTCAATGAAAATGATACCATTGCTTACTAAGGGGGGAGGATTTATCTAGGTGGATATCGGTGGCCACCCACCTTTTCCACTGGCTAAAATAATAGTTTCCATTTTGGCATTTTGTTTTACAATGTTTCGGGTCCCAAACTTCCAGGGGCTTTTTAAGGCCCTAAACGACTTTTTTTTTTTTTGGCGTCTCGGAAGCGCCCAAAATTTATATAAAAGTAGATTCTAGGATGAATGGAATATGTACTCCTCGAATATACCTTTCTAACGATGTATTGAGAGCCCCAAAAAAAGTTCGTATGCAAAAGTTACGCCCCCGGGAAGTTGACGTATCAACTACCCCCATCGGGGTGCAAAAACCTTTTGGTGTTTCATCTCACGGGGTTAGGGTTTTGTATGTTTAGGGTTTGATAATTTATTTTTTATGTTAAAAATTCCTTTGGAGCCTCATATTACTCATCTTCTTGCGAATGAGCATAGCCATCACATCTCTTCTCAGAGACACGCTGCCACCAATCGAGCAAGTTTGTTGCAGTCTGCATTTTTATAGTTTCAACAGGTTCTCTTTATTAATACAAGTCATGTTTTATTGTATCTCTATGTATTTATTTTGTATAAACGTGTATTTCATTTTGTTCCATTTATAAATATGGATCACTTTCTGGATGATTCAGTGTTATTGAATGTGTCGGGAGAATCTACAACCAAGGAACTATGGAAAAAGTTGGGAAATTTGTATCAGTCAAAGTCCCTGGTAAACAAGTTGTTTCTTTGAAAGAAGTTGTATCATCTTAGGATGGAAGATTGATATTCTATGCCAGAGCATTTAAATTCCTTCAATACCTTGGTAATTCAACTTGTATTTCTTAATATTACGCTTGCAAAATAAGATAAGTGTATTAATTTTTTATGTTCTTTGCCAGAATCCTAGGATAATCTAGTTGTAGAAATTGGTAGTACTACTCAATATGCATTGAAGTATGAGGACGTGGTCTCATTCTTGTTATCAAAATAGAAGAGGTGGAAAAGCATGGATATTCATAGAACATATGACTTATTTGTTCTTTGATGAAATTTTGGAAATGTGGTAAATTTTGGCATTATAAGAAAGATTGTAGGTCTAAGAAAGTTGATAAAGAAAAGGGATTTGATGATTCCTCTTCCATAGAGGAGAAAACATCCATAGAAGAAGGAGGTAATGTTTAACTAACATATACAGGTACACATGTAGATTGTGATGTATGTTTGATCAACTCAGGTGCATCATTTCATATGACTCCTCAAAGGGAGTGGTTTAGTGAATATGAAAACTATGATGGTGGTGATGTCTTCCTAGGAGATGAATCGAAAACCAAAATCATGGGATGTGGAAGAGTTAAATTGTTTCTGAAAGATGGAAGGATTAGAAATCTCTCTGGAGTTCTGCACATCCTAGATCTATAAAGGAGACTAATATTTGTAAGTAATTTGGATGATGCAGGTGTGGATACTTTATTGGGAAAGGGAACTTGCAATATGGTCAGAGGAGCAATGGTGTTAATGAGAGGATTTTGATTTGGAACTCTGTACAAGTTGTTGGGAAGAATTTATACTAGTGGGTGTAACAATTATGTTGTCCCTAAGAAGAGAAATAAAGAATACAAAATCCATATTTTCCTTGGAAAGAATATCATGCTATAGCATCAAAGACTGGGACATATTGGAGAAAAGGGCCTTCAAACACTACACAATAAAGGTATGGTTGAAGGTATGTCTAATTTCACCCTAGGTTTTGATTTTTTAGAACATTTCATATATGATAAACATAATCGAGTAAGATTCCCATATGGTGCTACAAGAGCAAAGGGGATCTTAGAGTTGATACATAGTTATGCGTTTGGACCTATGTCTGTTCCATCACTAGGTAAATATGTGTATTATGTTTCATTCATAGATGATTTCTCAAGGAACACATGGATTTATTTTCTCAGGAAGAAATCTGAGGTATTTGATAAATTCAAGGAGTTTAAGGCTCCGATAGAAAATCAGTCAGAGAAGAAAATAAAGGTGTTGAGGAAAGATAATGGTAGATAATTCTGTGGGAATTAATTCGAAGAGTTCTGTAAGAAGTGTGATATATAAAGGTAGAATAATACACCATACATACCTCAAAAAAATGGGGTTGTAGAAAGGATGAACACGATGTTGATGGAAACAGAAAATAGTGTGCTCAGTGGTATCAGGTTAGGATAGGAATTATGGGCAGAGGCAATGGGCACTACATGTTACCTAGTAAATATATCACCCTTGTCAATGTTGGTGGACAAAAATACACATGAGGTATGGAATGGGAAGAAACCCTCTCTTGAACATCTTAGATTGTTTGGTTGTGATGCTTATGTACATGTTCCAAACAAAAATAGGAGTAAGTTGGATAACAAAGCTGAAAAGTCTATCTTTATGAAAGGTTATAATATTTGGAACCTAGAAACTAAAAATATTGTTTATAGTCGAGATGTTTTTTTAGAGAGGTTAAAGATGTTCCCAAACAAGAATTCCTACCAAGGCAAGAAGAACCTGAGAAAACATAGTTTGAGTTGGATGATGCAAAATCTGAACCAACAAAAGAAGATGAATAATAATAAGAAGAACCTCATACTCCATTATTGAGGAGATCAATGAGGGAAAGAAGGAAACCATAAAAGTATAGTCCACCTGATTTTCATACTAATTTTTCTTTATCTATTACTGATGATGATCCCAGAACTGTCAGGGAAGAAGTGAATTCAGAGGATAGTAAACTTTGGAAGAAGGCCACAGTTGAAGAGATGGATGCCTTGGATAAGAATGAGGCATGGGATATAGATGAGTTTCCAATTGGAAGAAATACCATTGGTAGAAAATGGGTGTTTAAGAATAAGTTGAATGCATAAGGAAAAGTGGATAAATACAAAGCTCGGTTAGTAGCAAAAGGTTATTCCTAGGTAGAGGGATTTGACTTTGGTGAATTTTTTTCTCCTGTTGCCAAGTTAACTTCTATTAGATTTATTTTATATATTGTTGTTGCTTTTGATTTTGAAATAGAATAGATGGATGTGAAGACAACATTCCTACATAGTATATGGAATAATAAATCTACATGAAGCAACTAGAAGGATTTGTTGTGAATGGAAAGAAAGATCTAGTCTGCAAGATAAATAATTCACTATATTGTCTAAAGAAATCACCTAGGATGTGGTACCAAAAGTCTAACACATACATCCTTGGATTGGGATTTGTGAGAAGAAGGGTTGATCACTGTGTATATTCCAAGCAGATTGATGATTACTTCATTTATGTAGTGTTGTATGTTGATGACATGTTGTTGGTAGGAAATAACATGGATGTTATCAAGGAGGTGAAATCACATGTATCCTCCAAATTTGACATAAAGGATCTCGGTGCTGCTAACTTTATTATGAAAATGGAGATTAAAAGAGATCATGCAAACCTGAAACTCTGGTTGAATAAGAAAAAATATGTTGAGACGATATTGCAAAGGTTTAATATGTAGGAAAGTAAACTGGTTAAGGTTCCTATTCTTGTAGGTGTAAATTTATTTTTAGATCAGTGTCCCAAGACACAGGAAGAGGAAGAGGACATGTCCCATGTTCCATATGCTAGTGCATTTAGTAGTTTGATGTATGAAATGGTCTGTACTAGACCATCCATTGCACTTGCATTGGGAATTTTGAGTAGATATATGTCAAAACCATGGAATGAGCATTGGACAACAATAAAGAGTGTTTTGAGGTATTTGTGTGGCACTTCTAGATATGGATTGTGCTACCAAGGAAGACCATGATTGGACATAGTGTTGGACATACATGGGTTTGTTAATTTAGATTGGGTTGGAGATCTGGATCACATAAGATCTACACGTGGGTATGTGTTTAACCTATTTGGAGGAGCAATCAGTTGGATGAGCAAAATATAGGCTGTAGTGGAACTCTCAACTACATAAGTTGAATGTATGGAAGTCTCTCATGCATGCAAGGAATAAATATGGTTACATAGATTGTTTTCAAGTATTGGTTTGGTACAACAAGAAATAAGGTTAGATTGTGATAGTCAGAATGAAATCTTCCTAACGAAGAACCCAACTTATCATTCAAATACAAAGCATATTGATGTTTAGTATCACTTTGTGAGAGACATATTTGAAGACAAGAAGGTGTTGCTGGAGAAAGTAGATACTTTTAAGAATGTTGCAGATTCATTGACAAATTCGGTGATCTCCAAGAAGTTCTCCTGGTGTAGAGAAACAATGGGCATTACTACCTTGGAGTTTTGACTATGTAATCCTATGACCCCTTGTATGAAAGAAAAAAACAAGTGGGAGAATTTTGGTTAAGTTTTATATTCTTTGCATGTGTGTGGGGGCATTCCATATTTGACGAATACAATTTTTTCTATTTTAACGTTTTTTTCTATTTTTAGTGGTTTCCTAAATTAATCCCATATTAAGAGATTAGAGTTTTGGTAGTTGCAGAATACCTAAAATGTTTTGTATATATTGTATTGTGAATGGTAAAATTAATACAATGAAGAGTTGAGAGGTGCGGTACCGAGGAAGGCTAGTTTTCTCTCGGTTAAGGGTTTCCAGCGTAAATCTCTGTGTACTATATGTTAAGAACAAAATATCAATATAGCATAGAAAAACCTCAAAATAAGTACTCAACGCCTTGAAAAAGAGAGAAATTCAGATAATAAGCCTCTTTGAGGGGGAAACCTCCTTATGCCCACATAAATGTACAATTCCAAGATGATTCCAAATGAAAATGTCTCCTTGGTATATATAGGAGACGAGGAGGTATAATTACAACTAATGGAATAAAGCCGACATAAATAAAATAACATTACTAATGTAATATGCCCCAATTAAGGGGTAATGAGCCAATATTAGGGCTTAACATGCCCCTCCCCTTGAGACAAGTGTTCTCCGCAATGCTTGAGTAACTCTGGATGCTTCTATGTAAAAGACTCATCTTCCCAAGTGGAATCTTCAGTCGGTAGTTTCCTCCATTTAATGAGATACTTTGAAATGGATCTATTCCTCAATTGGCGAACTCTTGTGTCAGTGATGGCTTTAGGCTCCAATATGATTTTTCCTTCCTCGTCAAGTTCTGGAAATATAGTTTGAATTGGGATCTTGTCGCCTATAACCTTCTTTAAGCATGAAACATATAAAACTAGGTGTACTCGTGAAGATGCAGGAAACTCCAATTTGTATTCTATAGTACCAATCTTTTGCAACATCTTATAAGGGCCATAGTACTTTGGTGATAATTTATTATCCTTTTTGGCTTGCTTAAGGGACATCTATTTGTATGGTTGTAGTCTTAAAAACACCCAATCCCCTACTTCAAAACTTCTTTCACTACGGTGTTGATCCGCTTGTTGTTTCATGTGATTATGTGCCATGGTCAAGTTGTCCTTTAAGATTTGGAGAACTTGTTGTTGTTTCTCGATGTGATCTTCTACTGCTTGAACCTTAGATTTTTCTTTTAGAGAAGAAGTGATGGAAGAAGGGTGGTATCCATAGAGTGCCATAAATGGTGTCATTTTTGTTGCAGTATGAAAGGAAGTGTTATACCACCATTCTACCAAGGGTAACCATTTGAACCATTGTGTTTGTTTATTAGAGACAAAGAAATGAAGGTAGCCTTCCATACATTTGTTCACTATATTGGTTTGTCCATCAGATTGAGGATGATAGGATGAGCTATGAGCCAATTGAGTACCCAAAAAAGAAAATAATTATGTCCAAAAATGTCCAGTGAAGATGGGATCTCTATCACTTACAATAATCTTTGGGCTTCCATGTAGATTTTGAATTGTCTCCATGAATGCGGTGGAAACTATACTAGATTTGAAGGGATGAGAGAGTGCACAAAAGTGTGCATACTTGGTTAGTCTATCAACAATCACCATGATGACACTCTTTCCTTCAGACTTCGGTAACCCTGTGATGAATCATGAAATCCATGGAAACCTCCTCCCAACGCTAACTTGGGATGGCTAATGGTTGTAAAAGACCTGGGGTCTTAATTGTTTCCACCTTATTTTGTTGGCAAACCAAACATTCTGCCACAAACCTTTGAACATCAGTTTTGAGGCCATCCCAAAAAAAATCCTTCTTGAATCTATGGTAGGTTTTCAAAAATCCCGAGTGCCCTCCTATTGGACAGGTGTGCAATTTCAATAATACCTTTTGTTTGAGTTGGGATTTCTTACATAAATATAAGCGATCTTTGTATCATAGTGAATCATTTTTCCATGTAAATGTATTTGATGCACTGGAATCCTGCTGCAACCTTTGAATGAGAGTCCACACTTATTCATCATTCTTCCATTCATCCCTTGCTTCTATTATCCAATTATGTTGGATGATTGAGATATCACAGAGAAAGGCCTGAACATCTTCATCCTTTCTTGAGAGTGCATCTGCCACAACATTTTTCTTCCCATTTTTATAGAAAATTTCAAAACCATAACCCAATATCTTGGTTACCCATTTTTATTGTTCTTCTGAAGATAGTCTTTGTTCCAAGAAGTATTTAAGACTATCATGATCTGTTTTGACCTTGAAGTGCCTACCTATTAGGTAAGGACGCCATTTATTCAATGCATGTAGTATTTCCATCATTTCCTTCTCATAAATGGGTTTGTGTAAGTCCTTTCCCTTGAGTGATCGACTTTCAAAAGCTAGGGGCCTTCCTTCTTGCATTAGGACAACACCAATTCCATTTTCCGAGGAATCACATTCCACAATAAATGTTTTTGTGAAGTCTAGAGTGGTCAAGACAGGAGCTTTGCACATCACCTCTTTAAGTTGTTCAAAAGCTTTAGTTGCCTCTGGAGTCCATAAAAATGAATCCTTCTTAGTTAGTTCCGTTAAAGGTGCTGCTATTTTTCCATAGTGCCGAACAAACTTGCGATATTAACCTGTCAAACCCAAAAATCCTCTAAGATTCTTCAATGTTTTGGGAATCGACCAATCCATCATGGCCTTAATCTTGTTAGGGTCTATCTTAACACCTTCATGAGATACAATATGACCCAAATACTCTACCTCCTTCACTCCAAAGAAAAATTTGGATGGTTTGGCATATAGTTGTTTCTCCTTTAGTAGTTGTAGCACCTTGTCAACATGTCACATATGATCCTCCCAAGACTTGCTATAGATTAGTATATCATCAAAAAATACTAACACAAATTTTCAAAGGAAGGGCTTGAAAATGGAATTCATCAACCCTTGGAATGTGGAAGGTGCATTTGTAAGGCCAAAAGGCA
>ML825878.1:26290-39833 GCA_009831015.1 Picea engelmannii | reverse complement strand
GAAAAATTGGAGGCATTGGCTTGTAGGGCCCATTTTAGCAGTAGGTCCTAGTTTGGAGATTTTAGGTCCAAAACCTTCCAACAGTGCAAAAGTCGCCTCAATAGAAGCTCATATGTAGAAGTTATGCCTCCTGCAAGTTGACCTGCCTTTTTTACCACCATGGTATGAGTGGATGCCATGTCGGCCCCCATTCCTCACACATGTGTGGCTATCCATATGTGTACTTTTAAGAAGATTCTAGAAGTTCCAAAATCTTATCACTAATTGATAGTTTAGGATGCAAAAACCCTAACCCCATATGACTATCAGGCTATGTTAAATATCAGGCTGCTAGGAGCAGAAAGGGCTCCATTCTATAGCATGGTAATTGTTCCATAGTTAAGTAGAGCATCTAGGAGTGGTATTTTGAGAGCATACCATTGGAGGTAGGAAATTTTATAGAATCTATTCAGGCCACATTGTCAAAGGAAAAACCATAGTGAGTGTCTCTTTGTTTGTACTTGTTTTTCATAACTAAGGAAAAGGGAGCAGAGTATAGGCCTCGCCTTCTAGCTGGGTTTTCTCGCATATCAGGTTTCCCAAGATATATCATGTTTTCAATTGTGTGGATGGTGTGTGTATTTTCCTGTTCTTTCATTTTCTTATTCAGTTATTTTCATAAATATGAGAAATAAGTCAGTAATAATTAATCTGGGATGTAAGAGAAATAAATTGCACAATCTAAGATTTTTGAATATTATAAGATCTGTTGTGATGAATTGTTCCAGTGGAATATCCATAACAGTATACAAATCACATGGATTATTTGCATGGGTGATTTTAAGGATGGAAATTTATTTTAAAATGTAGAAACCTTGGCGAATCTTACTAATCCTTCATATGCCAACTATAAATGGTTGGCGACATTTTTGTAAAAATATTCAAATTTCTAAATATTTTATATAGTTTGTATAAAATTTTGGCGATTTTTAAGTTAAAATAATTTTATCCTATAGAATTTGGGCGAATCATGCTTAGAATAAAGAATCATTTTTTGGGAAAAACCATGGAAAATTAGCCCATGAGCGAAATTTAGCCCCTAAAATCATCCTTGATTATTTGGAAGGTTAATAGCTGAAAATGTTGTACCAACAATTGTCCATAATTATGCAAAGGAATGATGTAAAAAAATCATCATGAAAAGGAGGTAAAAAAATCATCATGAAAAGAAGGACATAAAAAAGTACATTGAATGAGTAGTTGATAAACTAAATTAAAGGAATGGGTCATAACATGTATTCATTTTAAAATAATTTTGAAGCACACTTTGTTAATGAATATAAAATTATATATCAATGATAAAAATTTGTATCACTATAAAGTTAACCAAATTTTGTTACGAAGGAAAGGATATAGCTTGGAAAAATCTTCATTTATTAGATGGATTCTTGTTTAGAGAACTCAACTTTATGCTTTTATCTAACATGAAGTTATCGTTAGTTCTCGTTTAGAAAACACAACTTTATGTGTTTATCTAACATGAAGTTATTGTTAGTTTTTGTTTAGAGAACTCAACTTTATGCTTTTTTTTGAGAGATTTTGTTTAGAGAACTCAACTTCATTCTTTTATCTGACATGAAACTATTGTAATGCTAACATAACAGTAGAAAAAGCATGTGCTTATAATATACTAAAAGGAAGACACATGCACCCTACAAAAATAAAAACAACAATCAAGCATTCAATTCACACTTGACTATAAGATATATGCCATTATAATCCCCTCAATAAGTCTAGCGTGTTGTGATCCGAGATTATTAGGAAGAAATTGTCATCTTATCTGATCAAGTGGATGAAACAAAGGGCCAATATATTGAGATATATCATGCATTCAATAAGATAATTATTGGAAAAGTATACATGAGGAGACCCTTGTAGACATGTTCAGGTTCACTAAGAAAGAACATATGAAGGAAAACTCAAATCTTGATGGATGGTTGGAAAAAATCATGGAAAGATATAAAGGAAACCATACACCTCTCCAACAAAGCATGTGTTAGTATGTGGAACTATGTTGATGAGTTGTTGGAGTAGTTTAAAATTCCAGTAATGGATGAAATCACTCAAGTAGGACCCATCAAATTGAGGATAACAAAGGTAGAAGTTAAGATAGATAACATTAAGCAGACTATTGAAAAATTAATAGAAAAATTAATAGAAGTCAACAAAGACATCCTAAGTCAATACTTAATACAACCAATCAAACAAGCATCAGATACAAATGATTTTGAAAATAAAATCCACATAGACCTTAAAAATAAAAGTTGTTCATAAAGTGTACGATGGAGAGCTAGAATTAGAAAAAATGAGGCTGAACAAACTGGGAGAAATAACCAATTCATACAACTTATGGATAACATATATAGAAGAATTAGCTTCAAATAAATCTTAATTATCTTTGTATAATATATATATCTCAATTGTATTCGAATTGTATATAGAATAAATAAAAGTTGTTTATAAAGTGTATGATGGAGAGCTAGAATTAGAAAAAATGAGGCTGAACAAACGGGGAGAAATAACCAATTCATACAACTTATGGATAACATATGTAGAAGAATTAGCTTCAAATAAATTTTAATTATCTTTGTATAATATATATATCTCAATTGTATTCGAATTGTATATAGAATAAGAAAAAATGAGGCTGAACAAACTGGGAGAAATGACCAATTCATACAACTTATGGATAACATATGTAGAAGAATTAGCTTCAAATAATTCTTAATTATCTTTGTATAATATATATATCTCAATTGTATTCGAATTGTATATAGAATAGAGGTAGTTGAATTGATAAGATGTAATTGTCATATTTATAGTTAAAGAATGTAAAGTGACTCTCTTGTTCTATAAAATAGAGCTCCATGGATAAATAAGGACGTTTTCCATTGCAACATCATATGGTACTATTATATCTTATTAAATAAAGAGCAAAAGGAATTTTTGAGAACCATGAATGTTTGCAATTTTTATGGGACTATTCTACACATGCATTTGTGGTATAAGTTTCTTGAATGATATATCATATTAATTATTTATGTGTTTTTTATTTGTGATTCTTGTTCACTTATGGTTACTAATGGATGTTTGCAATTGTTTATGGGAGTATTCTACATATGCATTTTTTGGTATAAGTTTCTTGAATGATATATCATATTAATTATTCATGTGATTTTTATTTTTATTTTTATTTATTTATGGTTACTATGAATGCATTGATAGTGTTACATGTATGGTTTGTAACTATTTATGGTTATTATTTGTTGTACTATTGTTTAACTATCTTGTTGCTAACATGAATTATTTCTACAGTTAGTAACATAATTTTATTGTATTCATCTTATTAGAAAGGATCTTGATCAGGATAATTTAGAATTAAATTAGAATGGATAGTTATGTTTTTTTTAAGTAGTTAAATTTAATTTTAGCAAGAACTTTTTGGAGGAAAATTTGTCCTCATTTTTGTAAAATAAAATCATAAGTGGAAACCAGGCCCACATACTGGTCAAAATATACCATCCCAAACTAGATTGAGTCTAATTGAGACTCGCCATTGGGAATTTTCCCTTACCTACTTGACAGGCCATTTGTACTCGTCAACACAACATTTCATTTTTTATTGTCTTGGATATTTAGATATACCTCTAGATTTATATATACCCCTCAAATACTTATTTTTCCTTTCTTGGGGATGGCCTCTTATAGATAAAACATCCTTATCCACACCCTCCATGGATTTTATCCTCATTTCATCTAACAAAAAGGATGAAAATACATCCTTAAAATTTAGTGTGGATTGAGGAGTACTACCAATTGCTACAATTAGATTATCCCAAGATTCTGACAAAGAAAATAACAAGTTAATACACTTATATTCTTTTTCCATCTTAATATCAACAAAGATAAGTTGACTTACTAGAGTATCACAGTCACTATCATCCATCCTAAGATGATACAACTTCTTTCAAAGAAACAATTCTTTTACCAAAGACTTTGACTTATACAAATTCCCAAAATTATCCCACAACATATTTGCATGGTCTTCTCCATTGACATTCAACAACACCAAATCTGAGAGGCAGAGTCAAATCATTCTTCTCACCTTTCTTTCCATATTTTCTTGATCTTCTTTCAACATATCGATGGGTTTTATACCTATATGCATAGTAACCCATTGCTTTTTATATACAAGAAGGTATTCCATATTTAGCTTCCATAACTCGAAGATATAGCTATTAAAATTCTCTGTTTCTATTCTGTAGTTTCTCACCATTTTTCTTTACACAAGATTCATTGTGTAAAGGACCCACTCAAAAATGGGTTTATCATAGACCTGTGATACCCACACTCTTCACAAAATGAGCTAAACCCTAGAAAAAAGGCATCCCCTTGAATCCAATAACCTTGGTTAGATATTGAATGAATATTTTCATAAACCTATGCAACAATAGAAATACTAACAAAATCTAAAACATAATAATAATAATGACACATTCTTAAAATATACATGATTTATTTTGAAAACCCTTAACTAGGAAAACTAACCTAACTGAAATCCACACCTATATATATCTCATTGTATCAAATTCACCATTCATAATACAATATTCAATTATTTTTGTATCCAAAACCTTAATCCAATAACATGGACTAAATTAAAACCATAATCCATTAACCAGGATTATATTACAATGGGTTGAAACCATTAGCCAAAAGAATACATAACAGACCAAAAATAAATAAATTAGGGACCTTCTAGCCCCCCATCCCCCCTAACCGGAGGTGGTCCCCCTTTGGACCCCCTTAATTCAATGGAAATCACATGAACCCAAATAGGGAAGTGACTAATTCTACCTACAAAGGATACATCACATATCCAACATTGTTCACCTTTATTGGTACTTAGTCAAGTAGTACTACATCAAACTGAATATGCCTATGGATTCAATATTCCATGTACCCTTGAGTTTATTGGATGCCTCCTAGGTGCACATAGAACAAGGCTTACTTAGTCCGCTCAGACATATTGTTTATATATTAAATCGAGAACAACACTTAGGGAGATTTCTCTCATGTACCAAGGAATCAAGTAGTACAACTCAGGGTAAAATCTACCCTCCTAAGTTGGTGTCATCAAACATTTGATTGAGTATTATTGTTGGAAACCCCCGTGTATATTAGAGAGCCATAGATATTAACACTCATTTTTCCTTATGACCCTATGAACCTAAGCCTCTATAGAATGAGCAATTGAAGAAAATAAAATAAAAAATAAACAAATTCAAGAATTTGTGAATTTCGTCAATATAGTAATACCCCTACTATAATTTTTTTAAAAATGGGGCTTTCGCACACCATTTTGGGAGACTTATCTAAAAATACTCCTTGAATTATATGGATCACATTGATATAGATCTCAATTAACTCTTTTATTTTACTTGACCATAGTATTGTGGGAAACCTATCTCAACAACCTCCTTGCAAGGCATTGATCACATTGGTATAATTTTCAAATAACCCTTTTGGTCAACCGCAAGAATGTTTGCATCCACTAGGAACTCTAACATGAATAGAAATATCAACTATGGAAACTACCATAGAGCATGTGTCCACAACTATGCATAAGCTCGATGACCTAGACACTAAGGCTACCTCTATTAAAGTTAAACTTGATTTTGAGTTTAATAACTTTAGAAATTAGTTTTGTGACCCCAAAACCTAATTTTTTGTTGTTGTTTACACTAAAGAAATTAAAAAATATCTAGAGGTGCAATCAGAAGGGGATTTCTCTTCCAATGGGGGAGGGTATAGAATAGGGTCACACTTATAGGATAATAAACACAATATCTGGCATAGATTCCCAAACTAGACTTAAATAAGTTTGATGGTTTCGACACAACAAGTTGGGTTACCCAAATATAACACTATTTCTCTCTCTAAGGAATTTGTAGTAACCCGAAAAAACTTACATTGGGTGTGTTATACTTGGAATAGGATCATTGGTAATTGTGTAAATGGAATAAGAGGTCCTATGGGGGATACCTTTCATAGACCTAGTTTGTGAAGGCCACATATGCTCACTTAAAAACAAATACATATTATTTGGGAAGTTTGACCAAGTTGCATTGAAAAAATAAAAATTGAAGAATTTATAGAGGCCTTTGAGAAATGTTAAATCTTAATATAGGGCATGACCAATTCATTTTTAAAGAATGTTTTATCAATGGTCTAAAAGAGGAGGTTTGAGCATGGGTTTTAATTTCTCACCCAATCACTTGGTTTGAGGCCTCCCAAAAACCTCAAGAAGTACAAATAGTTTCCAATTCACAAACCAAAAGACACTCTTTTATTCATTTACCATGCCTCCTTCTAACATATACCACTACACCTTACCCCTCTTATCCCTTAAGGGTCCACAAGTTGATCCAAAAAGAAGAGATTGGACACCAACGCCTTAATATTTTCTATAATAATGAGGAGAGGTATTTATAATGGTACAAATGCAAGGAAAAAAAATATTTCAAATTGATGTATCACAATTAGACCACCCTAAGGAAATTTTCAAGGACACCACTCCTCAGCTAGAATTAATGGAACTGTGAATTTATCTCCATGTTTTATCAATAATTTCATCTCCCTAGACCTTGAACTTGATTGAATATATCAAGAACTGAAAGGTTATTGTCTCAATTGACAAAGGAAGCACCCACATTTTTTTTCATCGATGAGTGGCAAAAGAAACCCATTGTTATAGACATGTGGTGCACAATTTTCAAACTATGATACCCAATGACAGTATGATGAAATGTGGTGGAAAATGTAAGAACGTGAAACTTCAAATGGGATATTATCTACTAAAATCCCACATTTTCACTATTGAAATAGGTATAGAGTGCTCAGAGTATAATGGTTATGAACATTGGGTATGGCTACCATGGATTTCAAGAAATTATACGTGGGTTGCACTCAAGAGGGTCATCACCATACCCTCAAGGGGATCTAGTATAGCTCCTAAAAATTATCATCTCCCACCATATGGAAAATTTATTGAAGAAAGGTCACATTAGCATTACTTCCCAATCCAATGCCATTCAATTTTTGGACATCCCACCATAAGACATTCACCCATATTTACAATTTATCTTGACTAAGAATTTGTAGGTATTCACAAAACTTCATGGAATACCTCCCTCATGTGGTGAGAATGATCATGATATTACCCTAATTCCCTACAGTCAATCACCAAATGTGCATTATTATGGAAACCATTTTTAAGAAAACAATCAAATTGAAAATATTATTCAAGAATTATTGGAGGTCAGTGTCATATGCTCCAGTACTATCCCATCGTTTTCTCCCCTATAGTCATGGTATTAAAGAATGGAGGAAATTGGTGCATGTGTATTGACTTATGTGATTTGAATGAGTTTACCATCAAAGACAAAAAATTTGTCCCCGTTATTAATGATCTCTTGGATGAGATTCATAGTGCTAAGTTATTCACTAAACTAGATCTTCACTCAAACTAACACCAAATCCAAATGAAGGAGGTGAGAATTCCTAAGATAAATTTATACACACATGAAGGGAATTATGATATTTTACTGATGATTTTTTGTCTTTGTAATTCCCCATCCACCTTTCAAACCCTCGTGAATAAAATTTGTTGTCCCTTCCTACACCATTTTGTGCTAGTATTCTTTGATGATATATTGATTTATATAAAAACCTCAAAAGCACATGTGGAGCATGTTGATAAATCCCTTCAACTAATTTGAGATAACCAATTGTTCCTTAAACATTACAAATGTTTTTTTTATGATTCTAAAGTGGAGTACTTAGGTCACATAGTCAATCAAGATAGGGTGCAAGTGGATCCTAATAAAATTGAGGCATGTAAGATTGGCCATGCCCTAGGACTTTGAAAATATTATGAAATTTATTAGGGATCATGGGATATTTTAGGAAGTTTTTGAATAATTATGGGTGAAATGGATCCCCATTAACTATCCTACTCAAAATTATCTCCTTTGTATAGAGAAATGTTGTAGAGTGGGATTTCTCAATTTTAAAGGAATCCATGTGTACTACACCCATATTAGCAATGCTAAATTTTAAAAAGAATTTTGTCTTGGAATGAAACGCCTTGGGAAGAGGCCTTTGCACAATGTTGATGCAAGAGGTATGCCCATTAGCATTCACAAGTAAAACATTGTGTCAAAAAATTTGGCCAGGTCCACCTATGAGAAAGAGATAATGTCCATCCTTATTACAATTGATACTTGGTGCTAATAACTCATTAGGATATTATTCTAGATCAATATGGACCATCATATTTTGAAGTATTTTCTAGAATATAATCCATAAATCATCACAATTGGTCCATTAGGATGATTTGGTATGATTATGAGATCATAGAATGTGGTGGATAATGCTTTGTCTCAAAAATATAAGGAAGGATATTTATTTGATTTATCCTTACACATCATGTATTTTCTTGCATTAAGGAAAACAATGGTTGGAATATGACAGAGTGGTTCATCTCATCCAAAGGCTTCAGGAGAACCTCAATCCTCCTAAATTTTATGCATGGAAGCATGATACATTTCTACATAAATTTTGTATTTTTTGGTATAGAATTTTGATTTAAAATAATGGGTGTTATAGGAAGTACATTTCTCCCCTACAATAGGTCACTCAATATTTCATAAAACCTACGAACGAGTTAAGTTATCTTTATTTAGGATGGAATGAAAAAGGGCATCCTTAATTTTGTAGTTGAATGTGACACTTTCCAAAGGAACAAGGGTTAAACGATGAAGACTCCCAAGGCATTTCAGCCACTTATGATCTCCACCACTATCTAGATTGACATTTACATGGATTTTATAGTGGGCCTTTAGAAAGTTGGAAAAAAACTATTCAAGATGGTGGTAGTTGATTTACTTTCAAATATGTTCACTTTTGTCCCTTACAACACCTATTTACACCCTCCATAGTGGCCTAAGTATTCACAGATCATATTTTTAAGTTAGATGGCATGCCAACTTCCATTGTGTTGGATCATTATCCCATCTTCACTAATAAATTATGGCGATATTTTTTTAAACTACAAGGTAACAACTTGAACATGAGAACAACATATCATCCCCAAACTAATGGTCAAACTAAGGTTGCAAACAGATTCTTGGAAATACACTTATAGTGTTTTACAACATGCCAACATAATAGATGGGTTCAATGGCTACCCCTTATTGAATAGTGGTACAACACCACTTATCATGGTACCAAAACAAATTCACCTTATGAAGTTGCTAATGGACACAAACTTCCTTCATTTTCTTCCTATATACAATAACATCCAAGGTTCATGAAGTAGATCTCACACTCAATGCCAGAACAACCATTCCCCGCACACTTAAGGATAACCTAGTATTTGCTCAAAATTTAATGAAGCAACAAGATGATCATCATCACTTTGAGTGCTCTTTTGAAGTAAGGGATCAATTGTTCTTTCATATCTATCCCTATAAGTATTCTTATCTCAAATAAGAGGGATCCCATAAGGTAGCACCAAAATCCTATGGCACTTGTCAGATCCTCCAATGCATTGGACCAATTACATATATTTTAGCTCTTTGAACCCACTCCAAGATTGACCTAGTCTTTCATGTCTCCTATTTGAAGAAGGCCATCAGGTCAAATTTCCAAGTTTATACCAGCCCTCTAGAAATGGTTGAAAAGGTGTACATATGATTATAGATGGATGTCGTGTTAGCCTCAAGATAATGTCATTTGCGCTATTGCACAATTTTTTAGGTCCTAATCCAATGGAAGGAGACATAGCCATATGGTGCCATCTAGGAACCATAGTTTATTTTGTAGTAGTTCTCATACCTCTTGCCATAAGTACAATGTTTCTTTTGAAAGGGGATGGCATATCATCCTAACCTCCAAGATTTGGTTTACTTAGGAGTTAGTAATTAATGTATGATGCCATCTACTTTGAATAAGGCCAACTAGGTATTTAATTGGTAGTTACTCAATGTAAGAGGCTCATATTTATTAAATAAGGCCCACTATGTGGTTTGTACTCATTAGTATGGGACCATAAGTAGTTGGGTCTTTGCTAGAGATAAAATATTTATATAGATATTAGGCTATGGAATTTTTTGCGAATTGTTGTCATTGTATTGGAGCTATGCTCAAAGGATTTTGATCCCTTGAAGAGGCCCATGGAGATTGCTCTCTCTTTTCTAGATTATCAATACAAGGGTTATATTATGCAATATTTTTTATTATATATATCATTGTATCCATTATTTAATTTTATATAGTTTGTATTTCTTGAATATTTTCTAAAAGATAATTGTTTATGGTTGCTAAGTACATTACAATATTCCTAAGAAAAATGAAACAAACTGGAATCCAAAATTTGTTGTTGTATTATGATAGGTTACAATGACATTTCAAAGGCATGTCATCTATATGATCCATCCACTCATTAAGTGATAGAATGAATGGATGCAGTATTTGATGAAGTACTTTCTCATTCTTTCTAGGATATTTCCCACTGCTTTCTACAAATGTTTTATAGAAAGTTTCAATGGATTCATCTCCTTCGTGATCTAATGATGATTCTACTCCTACTGGTATTTCCTCAAGCACTCTTTCTACTATTAAAACAAGGGAATTGATGGTGATAAATGTATTAAATCACCTGAATTATATTCTTCTATAATTATTACACCTCATAATGCTCATTCCCCTACGAAACTCAATTATGTTGAAGATATTCCTCCAACTATTCCAAATAGGCAAAGGCCTATGCCCAAATGGGATTTATCTACTCTTTCATACTTTTCCAATTTCCTTTCTAAATGTGAACTATTCCTCCTCAAATTTTACCTACTAT
Organism: Picea engelmannii; assembly: GCA_009831015.1. NCBI lineage: Eukaryota > Viridiplantae > Streptophyta > Pinopsida > Pinales > Pinaceae > Picea > Picea engelmannii. Next base: position 28,876 of record ML825878.1, on the reverse strand, counting down.
ATAGCATTTCACCAAGTTCGACACTGACAAAGACCCAAATACTTATAATTAGGACAAAAATTCCTCTTAATGGAAGAAGCTATGCCTATCAAGTATGAGGCTCTCATAAAAAATTAGAGATGGAAATTGGTTCCTTTACCTAAGGATAAGAATAATTTTAGTTGTAAATGGGTTTATAAGACCAAATGCATTGTTGATGAACAAATTGAAAAGCATAAGGATAGGATTCATGTGAAAGGTTTCTCAAATAAAGAGGGTATTGACTACAATGAAAACTTTTCTCTATTTTCCAAGATTGGCTATATCCATATGATTCTATCTACAGTTTCTTCAAAAATATGGGAGGTTCTGTTATCACATGAAGTTGTCATGGGTCAAATTTCTCCTTAGGTTTTGATTTTTACCCATTAGTCCCTTTTAATTTTGTTTTTATGGTTTTCTTAAGATATCTTAAATAAATAAAGGTTGGAACTTGGCTCACATATTTGACCCACGCCTATGGTTTATACCCTAGGTTCATTTTATGGTTTACACCCTTGTATCATCACTTGATTTTATAGCTAGCACTGTCAACCCCATGACTCCACAAACCTGACAAGTCACTCCATCCATTCATATGCTTGAACCTCTCCATTGTATCCCTTTTCCCGTTAGGGATTCAAATCAAACCTTTTCAAGTACATTGTCAACTCACTAGTTGTTTTCGTATAACATCTTTGTACACTCTCCCTCTTTACCATAATTCGCAACTATGAAGATGATGTCATGCCTTTTCATTTTTTTCAACACCCTTTCCTTCAAAAGGAGTATCGTGATTTGGTCATTTATGAAGTTCTAATTGTTTATCAAAATTTGAAATCCTGCTCCTAGCTCGGCGCTACAGAAACTACTAGTCTAGACATCGTTGCAAATTATGCTACAGACTAGCTGACCAAGGTGAATTGGAGACTGGGGTGGTTGCAAAAAAGTTCATGCCTTTAGAATATCATTAGTTATCAAGCTACAATGTCCATGTACTTCTTGATCCATATGATCTTTGTTGAAGATCATTAAATTTTTTGTCTTATCTTTTGGTAGGACCTGATGCTGCAAACTATGGTTTATTCCACCTACCATCCCCTTTACCTCTGTTTCCACAGACTTCTTATCCATCTGCATATTTTCATCTTGCTCCACTGAAATTGAATCATCTACTATTAGATTTTTGTGTGCCTAAGTTATCCCTTGGCTTTTGATGTCTATATTACGCTAAAAAAACCATTGCAAACTGTGTTATAGATCCCTTGTACCAGCGTTGCAATTTTTTTGTCAACACAGTTTCATAATTTATGATCACATCTCCAAAGTTGGCTCTTTTCCTTCACAGTGTTATCCTATAGTTTTATCTCAAATTTTATTTATAATGAAAGTTTATGAGCCTTTGCCTTAGAATGATAATGACCCTGTATGGTGGCCCTATGTTAGCTTAAAGATTTATAGTGCAACCTCCTTGCATATCATTTCTCAGAGGATCTTATTCCCCCATTTTCAGCCATCAAACCAGTCTCTTATTAGTTGAAAATTAAATTGGAGGAGAGCCCTGAAAGACCAAATAAGGACCACCTTTCAAAACTTGAAGACTTTTGTCTTTGTTTGGTTTCCTATACCTCTCATAACATTACAGTGCTTGACCTCGTTCTTATATCAATGGATACACCCTAATAGAAGAAATATCACAAGGGTGGGACTGTGGTAAGGACTGAGCCTTCTGACATGCACCTATTTGATGTTGAGCCTATGATTAGGGAGGTTTTAAAAAGGTTTGGTTGCCTATATTTTTGTCAAAACATGTAGAGGGGAAATATTGAAGTATCTAGAGAGTTTTATTTAAACTTTGATGTCACTAAGACCAAGGTAGGAACCCTTGAGTTGGAGGTATATGAGGCCACCATTGCAACAGCCACTGAGATACCCAACACTGTTGAAAGGTGGTTCAAATATATGACTCTCAATGCAACCTTTCTAAGGATTTCCTCAAGCCAGATTATCAGAAAGACAATTTGTCCAGGGGAGTGCCAGGAGCCACTTGGTTGAGGGTTTTGACTGTTCGACAACACAGGTATTCCAACAGAGGATGAACACCTTCAGTAACCACTCACATAACCAAATCAAATATCAACACACCGATGTTTTCACGTGGTAAAACCCCTACGGGGAAACATCCACGGCCCCAGCCAACGCGGCCACTTGGAGCAGTTTATTAATGCAAAGAAAAAGATTACAGAGAGATTTTACAAGAGAGTTTCTCACAATCAATCATCGACAAATGACCCTCCATGCTCTTTAAATAGATATCATGGACCAATCGGGTGTTAATCCACGGATCAATGGCCGTTAATATCGAGGAGAGTATGAACCGTCGAATCACTCTATGTCGGGAACATATCATGATCGTCGGATTTCATAACTACAAATGCATACTAATGCATACTAAAGAAACACACTTTTACCTAACGACATATTAGACCAAGTAGATCTTAACTAACTCCTAAGTGTATAAATATCCTAACATCCCCCCTTAAGAACAACTTGGGATAAGATTGAAGG
>ML825878.1:0-17485 GCA_009831015.1 Picea engelmannii | reverse complement strand
AAATGCATTCTCCAATGATTTGGTTTCCCAAAGGCGAACCTCATGTTGAATGTTATCCTTTAAAGTTCCTATGAATACATCAATCAAGTGCTCATCTGGAATATCTGTTACCTTTATATTCAATCTTTGGAAGTTCTCAATGTGCTCTGTAAGTGAACCCTTTTGCTTGAGATTTATCAATTGGTTAAATAAGGTATTGCTCCTTGTATCCTCATAGTGTGCTATCATTTATTCTGTGAAAATTTTCCAAGTGACGAGTGATTTGCGAGAAGAAATCCATCGATACCATACAAATTGATTGGGTTCTAAATATAAAGAAGCAATTTGTGCCTTTTGTGTATGTGGCACATTATGTATATCAAATAATTGCTCTATCTGAAGTATCCATGTGATTGGGTCCTTGCCATCAAGCTTCCTCATATCGATCTTAGGAACGTGGTTGGTCTTCAACCCAAAGTTGGAATTTCTCCATTTTTGATTCACCTTCCTTCTGTCCTCATCATGAATTTCATGGGATACATTTTCACTTTCAGGTGTCCTCTCTATTATGAAAATTTTCAATCCTTCCATGATCTCCCCTTTTAAACCCTCCATCATCTCTTGTAGTTCATCTTTTTTTATTTTCTTATTTTGTAAATCATTTATGTCCCTACGCATTTCTTCACCTTCATCAAGATTCCATGTAGGATTATCTGGAGGCTTATTTGGTGTAGAAGTTCCCTTTTTGGTTGGCATGTTGGCCAAGTATCACTTTTGAACCTTGATTTTGAGGTGGTTCTGCTAGACAATATTTCCTCTGTTGTATCTCCAAAGTTTTGGCCCTTTTGGGTATTAAAAATTAATTTTTGTAGTTCTCTGATATTTCTTCTCTGTAATGCAATAGGTCTGATCAAAATTGGATGTGCCAAGTGGAATTTAGGGTAACTTCCTCACAACTTGTTGATTTTTGGTCTTTCCGGGAGATGTCACTTGTATAGCATGCCCCGCACAAAATAATTGATATAAAATTCTGAAACTCGTACCAGAAATACTCCAGACTGCCCACTATCCAATGCAACTAGTCTCACTCAATTTTCATACTCTAGGAAGAAGTTATGATTGTTTTACCTGGAACACCTTCTTGAGACTAGTCAATAGGACTAGTCAGATACCCTATCTTCCCCAGGGTGTATCTACAAATGTAAGACGAACTAGAAGCTGAACTTTTTATTACAGATACCTTACTAATTTCTGTGAATATCCTCCAGATTTCAGGGTCTGAAACGTTACCAAAACAATTTTATAGCAAAAATTATGCAATGACTCAGTTCATGATGATTCTAGAACCCTATCTTGCATAGGATGTATCTACGAAATTATAAGGCCTCGGGAGCTTAAATTTTAACCCAATGTACCTTTATCCATCTACTAAATATCCTCCAAGTCGTTCCTTCTGAAACGATGTAGAAAAAAATTTATAGTGAAAATTCCAAGGTGTCTCAGATGTAGCAGCGAAACCCCAAGACATTGAGCTCTGATACCATATGTTAAGAACCAAATATCAATATAGCATAGAAAAACCTCAGAATAAGTACTCAACGCCTTTAAAAAGAGAAAAATTCAGATAAAAATCCTCTTCGAGGGGGAACCTCCTTATTCCCACATAAATGTACAATTCCAAGATGATTCCAACTGAAAATGTCTCCTTGGTATATATAAGAGACTAGGAGGTATAATTACAACTAATGTAATAAAGCCAACATAAATAAAATAACATTACTAATGTAATATGCCCCAATTAAGGGGTAATGAGCCAATATTAGGGCTTAACACTATATGTGTGAGCCATTGATTAATTTATGTTTTTCTTAGAATATATATGCATTTATTTACTTCATAGGTTTATAATTTACACCAGTATGAGACATTTGCAAAAGAAAACATTACAATAGAAAAGAGATTCGACATAAACAATGAGATAAAATTTCATCCGATGCCATCTAAAAAGGTTGACTACCCAGAACTAGGTTTTTGTCATGGAGATTTCTTTGATCTAAATTGTTCATATTGTCTGAATGACATATTTGAATGCAAGGAGCGGATTGGACATTTTTTGGGGGTTCATTGTTCATCGTGGGACTTAAAAAATCCAATTTTGAGCTCTAAAAGTATGAAAATGGGTTTTTGTTGTGGGTAAAATTATGCTTACTAGATAAATAGTGAATTTGAATGCAGGGAGTGGCTTGGGAATAGTTTTTAAAGGTAATTGATCATTACAATGTTGACAAAATTCAATTTTGAGCTTTAGAAGTACAAAAGTGTGGTGGGATCCACTCTAGGACAAATTGTGCCTACCAAAAAAATGATGTATTTGAATGCAAGTGTTGTCTTGGACATGTTTTTTAATGCCAATAATCATCATGGAGTTGACAAAGTTCAATTGTGATCCCCAAAAATATGAAAATGTTGTTATTAAAAAATCTCACCAGAATGGCTAGTTTCTCGTTTTGTTAAACAAAGTATATCTAAGACGCATCAAAAGATATCATAATCAAATCTTTGGAAAGATCATTTTGTTCTCTACACATTGGTTATGATGAGGATTCATTATGTTTATGTATCTAGGAGATATAACACTATGAATCTTAGGGACCAAGGAGGAATGCAATTTTAATGGTTTTTTTGGCATTTTCTATGAAAAATTCAATTGGATAGTTCTTGCACACTAGTGCACCAATAAAGAAACATTTTTAGGAGATTGTTAATGAGTGAAATAGATTTTTATGAGATGGTTCTTTTGACCCAGGCATAACACACATGCAAGAAAAAAAATTTGGGGAACATAGACCACCCTCATGTGCTCATTTCTCGTATTTCAGTGCCCAAAATATAGAATGGCCACATGTAAGTTTGGGCATGAGGATGATTTGTCTCAGTTTCTATGGGATGGAATGCAACATGACGAGATAAAATTGTAGGTGTATTGTTTGTAGACAGACTTTTCCCTTATATTTAAACTACTAAATCCTTTTTCTCTACTTTGTTATTCATGAAATCCTCTGGGGAAGTATAACTATTCATGAAACTAACCTATGCCATAATTTTCATGGTTTGAAAAGGCCATGTGATGAGCAGATAAAATTATTAGCCATTATGTTTTCTTCCACAAATTTCATAGTGTGTATTTTTATGTGATTATGGTCTTTTATGGTGAGGTCTTGGTGAGAGGAGCACCCCTGATTGATGAGTGTTAAAATCCATCAAGCATAAAGGGTTATTTTTGACCAATTAACCAAGGGAAAAGTGTGTTTACAACATATAAAATTGATAGTGTTTCTTTCCTTTGTGAAGCTTGATCCAATAGTTGAGTTCACCTCATGCAATGGGTCTAAATAACTATGAGCCAACCTCCACTATGGATCTCCTTTTCCATCCACAACCAATTTTCATGAGGTGGGAGGGGGTTCTCCTTGTTGTGAAATGGCGGGAACAAGTTGGTTACACATTAATCACGTGAATATATGACATGGCAGTTGGGACACTAGATAAATTACCCAATATTACGATCACATGGTGATCTGAAATGGATCATCATATAATTTTTCATCTATCTTAGTACTTTATGGGTGGAAAAATTGGAGGCATTGGCTTGTAGGGCCCATTTTAGCAGTAGGTCCTAGTTTGGAGATTTTAGGTCCAAAACCTTCCAACAGTGCAAAAGTCGCCTCAATAGAAGCTCATATGTAGAAGTTATGCCTCCTGCAAGTTGACCTGCCTTTTTTACCACCATGGTATGAGTGGATGCCATGTCGGCCCCCATTCCTCACACATGTGTGGCTATCCATATGTGTACTTTTAAGAAGATTCTAGAAGTTCCAAAATCTTATCACTAATTGATAGTTTAGGATGCAAAAACCCTAACCCCATATGACTATCAGGCTATGTTAAATATCAGGCTGCTAGGAGCAGAAAGGGCTCCATTCTATAGCATGGTAATTGTTCCATAGTTAAGTAGAGCATCTAGGAGTGGTATTTTGAGAGCATACCATTGGAGGTAGGAAATTTTATAGAATCTATTCAGGCCACATTGTCAAAGGAAAAACCATAGTGAGTGTCTCTTTGTTTGTACTTGTTTTTCATAACTAAGGAAAAGGGAGCAGAGTATAGGCCTCGCCTTCTAGCTGGGTTTTCTCGCATATCAGGTTTCCCAAGATATATCATGTTTTCAATTGTGTGGATGGTGTGTGTATTTTCCTGTTCTTTCATTTTCTTATTCAGTTATTTTCATAAATATGAGAAATAAGTCAGTAATAATTAATCTGGGATGTAAGAGAAATAAATTGCACAATCTAAGATTTTTGAATATTATAAGATCTGTTGTGATGAATTGTTCCAGTGGAATATCCATAACAGTATACAAATCACATGGATTATTTGCATGGGTGATTTTAAGGATGGAAATTTATTTTAAAATGTAGAAACCTTGGCGAATCTTACTAATCCTTCATATGCCAACTATAAATGGTTGGCGACATTTTTGTAAAAATATTCAAATTTCTAAATATTTTATATAGTTTGTATAAAATTTTGGCGATTTTTAAGTTAAAATAATTTTATCCTATAGAATTTGGGCGAATCATGCTTAGAATAAAGAATCATTTTTTGGGAAAAACCATGGAAAATTAGCCCATGAGCGAAATTTAGCCCCTAAAATCATCCTTGATTATTTGGAAGGTTAATAGCTGAAAATGTTGTACCAACAATTGTCCATAATTATGCAAAGGAATGATGTAAAAAAATCATCATGAAAAGGAGGTAAAAAAATCATCATGAAAAGAAGGACATAAAAAAGTACATTGAATGAGTAGTTGATAAACTAAATTAAAGGAATGGGTCATAACATGTATTCATTTTAAAATAATTTTGAAGCACACTTTGTTAATGAATATAAAATTATATATCAATGATAAAAATTTGTATCACTATAAAGTTAACCAAATTTTGTTACGAAGGAAAGGATATAGCTTGGAAAAATCTTCATTTATTAGATGGATTCTTGTTTAGAGAACTCAACTTTATGCTTTTATCTAACATGAAGTTATCGTTAGTTCTCGTTTAGAAAACACAACTTTATGTGTTTATCTAACATGAAGTTATTGTTAGTTTTTGTTTAGAGAACTCAACTTTATGCTTTTTTTTGAGAGATTTTGTTTAGAGAACTCAACTTCATTCTTTTATCTGACATGAAACTATTGTAATGCTAACATAACAGTAGAAAAAGCATGTGCTTATAATATACTAAAAGGAAGACACATGCACCCTACAAAAATAAAAACAACAATCAAGCATTCAATTCACACTTGACTATAAGATATATGCCATTATAATCCCCTCAATAAGTCTAGCGTGTTGTGATCCGAGATTATTAGGAAGAAATTGTCATCTTATCTGATCAAGTGGATGAAACAAAGGGCCAATATATTGAGATATATCATGCATTCAATAAGATAATTATTGGAAAAGTATACATGAGGAGACCCTTGTAGACATGTTCAGGTTCACTAAGAAAGAACATATGAAGGAAAACTCAAATCTTGATGGATGGTTGGAAAAAATCATGGAAAGATATAAAGGAAACCATACACCTCTCCAACAAAGCATGTGTTAGTATGTGGAACTATGTTGATGAGTTGTTGGAGTAGTTTAAAATTCCAGTAATGGATGAAATCACTCAAGTAGGACCCATCAAATTGAGGATAACAAAGGTAGAAGTTAAGATAGATAACATTAAGCAGACTATTGAAAAATTAATAGAAAAATTAATAGAAGTCAACAAAGACATCCTAAGTCAATACTTAATACAACCAATCAAACAAGCATCAGATACAAATGATTTTGAAAATAAAATCCACATAGACCTTAAAAATAAAAGTTGTTCATAAAGTGTACGATGGAGAGCTAGAATTAGAAAAAATGAGGCTGAACAAACTGGGAGAAATAACCAATTCATACAACTTATGGATAACATATATAGAAGAATTAGCTTCAAATAAATCTTAATTATCTTTGTATAATATATATATCTCAATTGTATTCGAATTGTATATAGAATAAATAAAAGTTGTTTATAAAGTGTATGATGGAGAGCTAGAATTAGAAAAAATGAGGCTGAACAAACGGGGAGAAATAACCAATTCATACAACTTATGGATAACATATGTAGAAGAATTAGCTTCAAATAAATTTTAATTATCTTTGTATAATATATATATCTCAATTGTATTCGAATTGTATATAGAATAAGAAAAAATGAGGCTGAACAAACTGGGAGAAATGACCAATTCATACAACTTATGGATAACATATGTAGAAGAATTAGCTTCAAATAATTCTTAATTATCTTTGTATAATATATATATCTCAATTGTATTCGAATTGTATATAGAATAGAGGTAGTTGAATTGATAAGATGTAATTGTCATATTTATAGTTAAAGAATGTAAAGTGACTCTCTTGTTCTATAAAATAGAGCTCCATGGATAAATAAGGACGTTTTCCATTGCAACATCATATGGTACTATTATATCTTATTAAATAAAGAGCAAAAGGAATTTTTGAGAACCATGAATGTTTGCAATTTTTATGGGACTATTCTACACATGCATTTGTGGTATAAGTTTCTTGAATGATATATCATATTAATTATTTATGTGTTTTTTATTTGTGATTCTTGTTCACTTATGGTTACTAATGGATGTTTGCAATTGTTTATGGGAGTATTCTACATATGCATTTTTTGGTATAAGTTTCTTGAATGATATATCATATTAATTATTCATGTGATTTTTATTTTTATTTTTATTTATTTATGGTTACTATGAATGCATTGATAGTGTTACATGTATGGTTTGTAACTATTTATGGTTATTATTTGTTGTACTATTGTTTAACTATCTTGTTGCTAACATGAATTATTTCTACAGTTAGTAACATAATTTTATTGTATTCATCTTATTAGAAAGGATCTTGATCAGGATAATTTAGAATTAAATTAGAATGGATAGTTATGTTTTTTTTAAGTAGTTAAATTTAATTTTAGCAAGAACTTTTTGGAGGAAAATTTGTCCTCATTTTTGTAAAATAAAATCATAAGTGGAAACCAGGCCCACATACTGGTCAAAATATACCATCCCAAACTAGATTGAGTCTAATTGAGACTCGCCATTGGGAATTTTCCCTTACCTACTTGACAGGCCATTTGTACTCGTCAACACAACATTTCATTTTTTATTGTCTTGGATATTTAGATATACCTCTAGATTTATATATACCCCTCAAATACTTATTTTTCCTTTCTTGGGGATGGCCTCTTATAGATAAAACATCCTTATCCACACCCTCCATGGATTTTATCCTCATTTCATCTAACAAAAAGGATGAAAATACATCCTTAAAATTTAGTGTGGATTGAGGAGTACTACCAATTGCTACAATTAGATTATCCCAAGATTCTGACAAAGAAAATAACAAGTTAATACACTTATATTCTTTTTCCATCTTAATATCAACAAAGATAAGTTGACTTACTAGAGTATCACAGTCACTATCATCCATCCTAAGATGATACAACTTCTTTCAAAGAAACAATTCTTTTACCAAAGACTTTGACTTATACAAATTCCCAAAATTATCCCACAACATATTTGCATGGTCTTCTCCATTGACATTCAACAACACCAAATCTGAGAGGCAGAGTCAAATCATTCTTCTCACCTTTCTTTCCATATTTTCTTGATCTTCTTTCAACATATCGATGGGTTTTATACCTATATGCATAGTAACCCATTGCTTTTTATATACAAGAAGGTATTCCATATTTAGCTTCCATAACTCGAAGATATAGCTATTAAAATTCTCTGTTTCTATTCTGTAGTTTCTCACCATTTTTCTTTACACAAGATTCATTGTGTAAAGGACCCACTCAAAAATGGGTTTATCATAGACCTGTGATACCCACACTCTTCACAAAATGAGCTAAACCCTAGAAAAAAGGCATCCCCTTGAATCCAATAACCTTGGTTAGATATTGAATGAATATTTTCATAAACCTATGCAACAATAGAAATACTAACAAAATCTAAAACATAATAATAATAATGACACATTCTTAAAATATACATGATTTATTTTGAAAACCCTTAACTAGGAAAACTAACCTAACTGAAATCCACACCTATATATATCTCATTGTATCAAATTCACCATTCATAATACAATATTCAATTATTTTTGTATCCAAAACCTTAATCCAATAACATGGACTAAATTAAAACCATAATCCATTAACCAGGATTATATTACAATGGGTTGAAACCATTAGCCAAAAGAATACATAACAGACCAAAAATAAATAAATTAGGGACCTTCTAGCCCCCCATCCCCCCTAACCGGAGGTGGTCCCCCTTTGGACCCCCTTAATTCAATGGAAATCACATGAACCCAAATAGGGAAGTGACTAATTCTACCTACAAAGGATACATCACATATCCAACATTGTTCACCTTTATTGGTACTTAGTCAAGTAGTACTACATCAAACTGAATATGCCTATGGATTCAATATTCCATGTACCCTTGAGTTTATTGGATGCCTCCTAGGTGCACATAGAACAAGGCTTACTTAGTCCGCTCAGACATATTGTTTATATATTAAATCGAGAACAACACTTAGGGAGATTTCTCTCATGTACCAAGGAATCAAGTAGTACAACTCAGGGTAAAATCTACCCTCCTAAGTTGGTGTCATCAAACATTTGATTGAGTATTATTGTTGGAAACCCCCGTGTATATTAGAGAGCCATAGATATTAACACTCATTTTTCCTTATGACCCTATGAACCTAAGCCTCTATAGAATGAGCAATTGAAGAAAATAAAATAAAAAATAAACAAATTCAAGAATTTGTGAATTTCGCCAATATAGTAATACCCCTACTATAAATTTTTTTTAAATGGGGCTTTCGCACACCATTTTGGGAGACTTATCTAAAAATACTCCTTGAATTATATGGATCACATTGATATAGATCTCAATTAACCCTTTTATTTTACTTGACCATAGTATTGTGGGAAACCTATCTCAACAACCTCCTTGCAAGGCATTGATCACATTGGTATAATTTTCAAATAACCCTTTTGGTCAACCGCAATAATGTTTGCATCCACTAGGAACTCTAACATGAATAGAAATATCAACTATGGAAACTACCATAGAGCATGTGTCCACAACTATGCATAAGCTCGATGACCTAGACACTAAGGCTACCTCTATTAAAGTTAAACTTGATTTTGAGTTTAATAACTTTAGAAATTAGTTTTGTGACCCCAAAACCTAATTTTTTGTTGTTGTTTACACTAAAGAAATTAAAAAATATCTAGAGGTGCAATCAGAAGGGGATTTCTCTTCCAATGGGGGAGGGTATAGAATAGGGTCACACTTATAGGATAATAAACACAATATCTGGCATAGATTCCCAAACTAGACTTAAATAAGTTTGATGGTTTCGACACAACAAGTTGGGTTACCCAAATATAACACTATTTCTCTCTCTAAGGAATTTGTAGTAACCCGAAAAAACTTACATTGGGTGTGTTATACTTGGAATAGGATCATTGGTAATTGTGTAAATGGAATAAGAGGTCCTATGGGGGATACCTTTCATAGACCTAGTTTGTGAAGGCCACATATGCTCACTTAAAAACAAATACATATTATTTGGGAAGTTTGACCAAGTTGCATTGAAAAAATAAAAATTGAAGAATTTATAGAGGCCTTTGAGAAATGTTAAATCTTAATATAGGGCATGACCAATTCATTTTTAAAGAATGTTTTATCAATGGTCTAAAAGAGGAGGTTTGAGCATGGGTTTTAATTTCTCACCCAATCACTTGGTTTGAGGCCTCCCAAAAACCTCAAGAAGTACAAATAGTTTCCAATTCACAAACCAAAAGACACTCTTTTATTCATTTACCATGCCTCCTTCTAACATATACCACTACACCTTACCCCTCTTATCCCTTAAGGGTCCACAAGTTGATCCAAAAAGAAGAGATTGGACACCAACGCCTTAATATTTTCTATAATAATGAGGAGAGGTATTTATAATGGTACAAATGCAAGGAAAAAAAATATTTCAAATTGATGTATCACAATTAGACCACCCTAAGGAAATTTTCAAGGACACCACTCCTCAGCTAGAATTAATGGAACTGTGAATTTATCTCCATGTTTTATCAATAATTTCATCTCCCTAGACCTTGAACTTGATTGAATATATCAAGAACTGAAAGGTTATTGTCTCAATTGACAAAGGAAGCACCCACATTTTTTTTCATCGATGAGTGGCAAAAGAAACCCATTGTTATAGACATGTGGTGCACAATTTTCAAACTATGATACCCAATGACAGTATGATGAAATGTGGTGGAAAATGTAAGAACGTGAAACTTCAAATGGGATATTATCTACTAAAATCCCACATTTTCACTATTGAAATAGGTATAGAGTGCTCAGAGTATAATGGTTATGAACATTGGGTATGGCTACCATGGATTTCAAGAAATTATACGTGGGTTGCACTCAAGAGGGTCATCACCATACCCTCAAGGGGATCTAGTATAGCTCCTAAAAATTATCATCTCCCACCATATGGAAAATTTATTGAAGAAAGGTCACATTAGCATTACTTCCCAATCCAATGCCATTCAATTTTTGGACATCCCACCATAAGACATTCACCCATATTTACAATTTATCTTGACTAAGAATTTGTAGGTATTCACAAAACTTCATGGAATACCTCCCTCATGTGGTGAGAATGATCATGATATTACCCTAATTCCCTACAGTCAATCACCAAATGTGCATTATTATGGAAACCATTTTTAAGAAAACAATCAAATTGAAAATATTATTCAAGAATTATTGGAGGTCAGTGTCATATGCTCCAGTACTATCCCATCGTTTTCTCCCCTATAGTCATGGTATTAAAGAATGGAGGAAATTGGTGCATGTGTATTGACTTATGTGATTTGAATGAGTTTACCATCAAAGACAAAAAATTTGTCCCCGTTATTAATGATCTCTTGGATGAGATTCATAGTGCTAAGTTATTCACTAAACTAGATCTTCACTCAAACTAACACCAAATCCAAATGAAGGAGGTGAGAATTCCTAAGATAAATTTATACACACATGAAGGGAATTATGATATTTTACTGATGATTTTTTGTCTTTGTAATTCCCCATCCACCTTTCAAACCCTCGTGAATAAAATTTGTTGTCCCTTCCTACACCATTTTGTGCTAGTATTCTTTGATGATATATTGATTTATATAAAAACCTCAAAAGCACATGTGGAGCATGTTGATAAATCCCTTCAACTAATTTGAGATAACCAATTGTTCCTTAAACATTACAAATGTTTTTTTTATGATTCTAAAGTGGAGTACTTAGGTCACATAGTCAATCAAGATAGGGTGCAAGTGGATCCTAATAAAATTGAGGCATGTAAGATTGGCCATGCCCTAGGACTTTGAAAATATTATGAAATTTATTAGGGATCATGGGATATTTTAGGAAGTTTTTGAATAATTATGGGTGAAATGGATCCCCATTAACTATCCTACTCAAAATTATCTCCTTTGTATAGAGAAATGTTGTAGAGTGGGATTTCTCAATTTTAAAGGAATCCATGTGTACTACACCCATATTAGCAATGCTAAATTTTAAAAAGAATTTTGTCTTGGAATGAAACGCCTTGGGAAGAGGCCTTTGCACAATGTTGATGCAAGAGGTATGCCCATTAGCATTCACAAGTAAAACATTGTGTCAAAAAATTTGGCCAGGTCCACCTATGAGAAAGAGATAATGTCCATCCTTATTACAATTGATACTTGGTGCTAATAACTCATTAGGATATTATTCTAGATCAATATGGACCATCATATTTTGAAGTATTTTCTAGAATATAATCCATAAATCATCACAATTGGTCCATTAGGATGATTTGGTATGATTATGAGATCATAGAATGTGGTGGATAATGCTTTGTCTCAAAAATATAAGGAAGGATATTTATTTGATTTATCCTTACACATCATGTATTTTCTTGCATTAAGGAAAACAATGGTTGGAATATGACAGAGTGGTTCATCTCATCCAAAGGCTTCAGGAGAACCTCAATCCTCCTAAATTTTATGCATGGAAGCATGATACATTTCTACATAAATTTTGTATTTTTTGGTATAGAATTTTGATTTAAAATAATGGGTGTTATAGGAAGTACATTTCTCCCCTACAATAGGTCACTCAATATTTCATAAAACCTACGAACGAGTTAAGTTATCTTTATTTAGGATGGAATGAAAAAGGGCATCCTTAATTTTGTAGTTGAATGTGACACTTTCCAAAGGAACAAGGGTTAAACGATGAAGACTCCCAAGGCATTTCAGCCACTTATGATCTCCACCACTATCTAGATTGACATTTACATGGATTTTATAGTGGGCCTTTAGAAAGTTGGAAAAAAACTATTCAAGATGGTGGTAGTTGATTTACTTTCAAATATGTTCACTTTTGTCCCTTACAACACCTATTTACACCCTCCATAGTGGCCTAAGTATTCACAGATCATATTTTTAAGTTAGATGGCATGCCAACTTCCATTGTGTTGGATCATTATCCCATCTTCACTAATAAATTATGGCGATATTTTTTTAAACTACAAGGTAACAACTTGAACATGAGAACAACATATCATCCCCAAACTAATGGTCAAACTAAGGTTGCAAACAGATTCTTGGAAATACACTTATAGTGTTTTACAACATGCCAACATAATAGATGGGTTCAATGGCTACCCCTTATTGAATAGTGGTACAACACCACTTATCATGGTACCAAAACAAATTCACCTTATGAAGTTGCTAATGGACACAAACTTCCTTCATTTTCTTCCTATATACAATAACATCCAAGGTTCATGAAGTAGATCTCACACTCAATGCCAGAACAACCATTCCCCGCACACTTAAGGATAACCTAGTATTTGCTCAAAATTTAATGAAGCAACAAGATGATCATCATCACTTTGAGTGCTCTTTTGAAGTAAGGGATCAATTGTTCTTTCATATCTATCCCTATAAGTATTCTTATCTCAAATAAGAGGGATCCCATAAGGTAGCACCAAAATCCTATGGCACTTGTCAGATCCTCCAATGCATTGGACCAATTACATATATTTTAGCTCTTTGAACCCACTCCAAGATTGACCTAGTCTTTCATGTCTCCTATTTGAAGAAGGCCATCAGGTCAAATTTCCAAGTTTATACCAGCCCTCTAGAAATGGTTGAAAAGGTGTACATATGATTATAGATGGATGTCGTGTTAGCCTCAAGATAATGTCATTTGCGCTATTGCACAATTTTTTAGGTCCTAATCCAATGGAAGGAGACATAGCCATATGGTGCCATCTAGGAACCATAGTTTATTTTGTAGTAGTTCTCATACCTCTTGCCATAAGTACAATGTTTCTTTTGAAAGGGGATGGCATATCATCCTAACCTCCAAGATTTGGTTTACTTAGGAGTTAGTAATTAATGTATGATGCCATCTACTTTGAATAAGGCCAACTAGGTATTTAATTGGTAGTTACTCAATGTAAGAGGCTCATATTTATTAAATAAGGCCCACTATGTGGTTTGTACTCATTAGTATGGGACCATAAGTAGTTGGGTCTTTGCTAGAGATAAAATATTTATATAGATATTAGGCTATGGAATTTTTTGCGAATTGTTGTCATTGTATTGGAGCTATGCTCAAAGGATTTTGATCCCTTGAAGAGGCCCATGGAGATTGCTCTCTCTTTTCTAGATTATCAATACAAGGGTTATATTATGCAATATTTTTTATTATATATATCATTGTATCCATTATTTAATTTTATATAGTTTGTATTTCTTGAATATTTTCTAAAAGATAATTGTTTATGGTTGCTAAGTACATTACAATATTCCTAAGAAAAATGAAACAAACTGGAATCCAAAATTTGTTGTTGTATTATGATAGGTTACAATGACATTTCAAAGGCATGTCATCTATATGATCCATCCACTCATTAAGTGATAGAATGAATGGATGCAGTATTTGATGAAGTACTTTCTCATTCTTTCTAGGATATTTCCCACTGCTTTCTACAAATGTTTTATAGAAAGTTTCAATGGATTCATCTCCTTCGTGATCTAATGATGATTCTACTCCTACTGGTATTTCCTCAAGCACTCTTTCTACTATTAAAACAAGGGAATTGATGGTGATAAATGTATTAAATCACCTGAATTATATTCTTCTATAATTATTACACCTCATAATGCTCATTCCCCTACGAAACTCAATTATGTTGAAGATATTCCTCCAACTATTCCAAATAGGCAAAGGCCTATGCCCAAATGGGATTTATCTACTCTTTCATACTTTTCCAATTTCCTTTCTAAATGTGAACTATTCCTCCTCAAATTTTACCTACTATATAGCATTTCACCAAGTTCGACACTGACAAAGACCCAAATACTTATAATTAGGACAAAAATTCCTCTTAATGGAAGAAGCTATGCCTATCAAGTATGAGGCTCTCATAAAAAATTAGAGATGGAAATTGGTTCCTTTACCTAAGGATAAGAATAATTTTAGTTGTAAATGGGTTTATAAGACCAAATGCATTGTTGATGAACAAATTGAAAAGCATAAGGATAGGATTCATGTGAAAGGTTTCTCAAATAAAGAGGGTATTGACTACAATGAAAACTTTTCTCTATTTTCCAAGATTGGCTATATCCATATGATTCTATCTACAGTTTCTTCAAAAATATGGGAGGTTCTGTTATAACATGAAGTTGTCATGGGTCAAATTTCTCCTTAGGTTTTGATTTTTACCCATTAGTCCCTTTTAATTTTGTTTTTATGGTTTTCTTAAGATATCTTAAATAAATAAAGGTTGGAACTTGGCTCACATATTTGACCCACACCTATGGTTTATACCCTAGGTTCATTTTATGGTTTACACCCTTGAATCATCACTTGATTTTATAGCTAGCACTGTCAACCCCATGACTCCACAAACCTGACAAGTCACTCCATCCATTCATATGCTTGAACCTCTCCATTGTATCCCTTTTTCCCGTTAGGGATTCAAATCAAACCTTTTCAAGTACATTGTCAACTCACTAGTTGTTTTCGTATAACATCTTTGTACACTCTCCCTCTTTACCATAATTCGCAACTATGAAGATGATTTCATGCCTTTTCATTTTTTTTCAACACCCTTTCCTTCAAAAGGAGTATCGTGATTTGGTCATTTATGAAGTTCTAATTGTTTATCAAAATTTGAAATCCTGCTCCTACCTCGGCGCTACAGAAACTACTAGTCTAGACATCGTTGCAAATTATGCTACAGACTAGCTGACCAAGGTGAATTGGAGACTGGGGTGGTTGCAAAAAAGTTCATGCCTTCAGAATATCATTAGTTATCAAGCTACAATGTCCATGTACTTCTTGAGCCATATGATCTTTGTTGAAGATCATTAAAGTTTTTGTCTTATCTTTTGGTAGGACCTGATGCTGCAAACTATGGTTTATTCCACCTACCATCCCCTTTACCTCTGTTTCCATAGACTTATTATCCATCTGCATATTTTCATCTTGCTCCACTGAAATTGAATCATCTACTATCATATTTTTGTGTGCCTAAGTTATCCCTTGGCTTTTGATGTCTATATTACGCTACAAAAACGATTGCAAACTGTGTTATAGATCCCTTGTGCCAGCGTTGCAAATTTTTTGTCAACACAGTTTCATAATTTATGATCACATCTCCAAAGTTGGCTCTTTTCCTTCACAATGTTATCCTATAGTTTTATCTCAAATTTTATTTATAATGAAAGTTTATGAGCCTTTTCCTTAGAATGATGATGACCCTGTATGGTGGCCCTATGTTAGCTTAAAGATTTATAGTGAAACCTCCTTGCATATCATTTCTCAGAGGATCTTCTTCCCCCATTTTCAGCCATCAAACCAGTCTCTTATTAGTTCAAAATTAAATTGGAGGAGAGCCCTGAAAGACCAAATAAGGACCACCTTCAAAACTTGAAGACTTTTGTCTTTGTTTGGTTTCCTATACCTCTCATAACATTACAGTGCTTGACCTCGTTCTTATATCAATGGATACACCCCAATAGAAGAAATATCACAAGGGTGGGAGTGTGGTAAGGACCGAGCCTTCTGACATGCACCTATTTGATATTGAGACTATGATTAGGGAGGTTTTCAAAAGGTTTGGTTGCCTATATTTTTGTCAAAACATGTAGAGGGGAAATATTGAAGTAGCTAGAGAGTTTTATTTAAACTTTGATGTCACTAAGACCAAGGTAGGAACCCTTGAGTTGGAGGTATATGAGGCCACCATTGCAGCAACCACTGAGATACCCAACACTGTTGAAAGGTGGTTCAAATCTATGACTCTCAATGCAACCTTTCTAAGGATTTCCTCAAGCCATATTATCAGAAAGACAATTTGTCCAGGGGAGTGCCAGGAGCCACTTGGTTGAGGGTTTTGACTGTTCGACAACACATGTATTCCAACAGAGGATGAAAACCTTCAGTAACTACTCACATAACCAGATCAAATATCAACACACCGATGTTTTCACGTGGTAAAACCCCTAGGGGGAAACATCCACGGCCCCAGCCAACGCGGCCACTTGGAGCAGTTTATTAATGCAAAGAAAAAGATTACAGAGAGATTTTACAAGAGAGTTTCTCACAATCAATCATCGGAAAATGAACCTCCATTCTCTTTAAATAGAGATCATGGAACAATCGGGTGTTAAGCCACGGATCAATGGCCGTTAAGATCGAGGAGAGTATGAACCGTCAGATCACTCTATGTCGGGAACATATCGTGACCATCGGATTTCATAACTACAAATGCATACTAATGCATACTAAAGAAACACACTTTTACCTAACGACATATTAGACCAAGTAGATCTTAACTAACTCCTAAGTGTATAAATATCCTAACATCCCCCCTTAAGAACAACTTAGGATAGGATTGAAGGATTTACAATAATGACACAATAGGAGAAGGAAGGAGGCATTAGAGCCTATCCCCCCTTAATGACAACTTCATGAACTCCTAACATAGATCGAAGTTTGGAAAACTTCTCTTTTGTAAGAGACTTTGTGAAAATGTCTGCAACTTGATCTTCTGTAGGGAAAAAGAGCACTTCGATAACTTGATCATGAATGAGCTTTCTGATGAAGTGCATGTGTAGCTCGATGTGTTTGCTACGCTGATGTTGAACTGGGTCTTTGGCGAGATTGATGGCACTTTGATTGTCACACCAAAGTCTGGTCGGATGCTGGTGCTGGAATCCAAACTCTGAAAGGAT
>ML825877.1:66602-94961 GCA_009831015.1 Picea engelmannii | reverse complement strand
CATCAGCACATAAACACAACAACTTGATAAAGGAGTTCACCCCACTCCGGGCTACATCTCCTGGTCCAGCTTCCAATGGATCATTATTATTAAATTGCTCAAAGTTCTCAAAAAAATGCCTTACAATGCTCAAAATGACAAACCAACTGCTCCAGTGGCTCCGCAGCGTCCCAAAACCCCTGTCTAGACTCTTTCGGCACCTGAAACGGTCGAAAAATGAAGAAGATGGCCTCCTTAAAGTCTCCCCCTTCAACTTTGTTGTCTCTGGTTCTACAAATCACACCCTTGTGCTTCAAACCTAGCACACACGCTCTTTAAAGCGGAAAAACCAAGTCCCGTACGCAACCGCGCACTGGTACAAGCCGTAGGAAGATTAATGGCACGCCAGCCCCTAACCGTCTCAGCACTCGGTCACATGGCGCATAGAACCTTGGCTGGGCGCAAAAACTGGTTTAACCATTCAAACGGTATAACTCCCGCGCATACACATTGCAATATGGTCAAACGCATATAATATAACCGCGGGTTATCAAACCGCGTGCAAATGTTTAACCCGGCGCCACATACAAATACATATAGTTTAAAACTTTGGGTTTATTACATATATCCGCACCATTCACATACGGTGGTTATAATATATGTGTTGCGCACGGGTATTAACATATCAACACACGGTTATATGCGTTGAACTATGGAACCATGGGTCGGGGCTTAAGCCCCGGCCCGCACCCTTTTCCATAACAAACAATATGTAACTTTAAATGTAATGTGGCCCGCCTTCCTAACAAGGAACATTGACGGAATGTTGGTTATCGGAGTGTTATGAAATCGTTTGGCTTGTGGGGAGGTCCGGGGGTCGAACCCCGCGGCCTCCATATCATTTTACATATATGCATCCATATAAACCAACCAGATAGTGACATGTGGTGCCAATGGGTTGGGCCACGTGTCCACGCATTATTGGCTACAAATGACACATGTCAACACCCGATTCACCGAAAACCATCCAATGAAAATGCACCACGTCACTCACCTACCACATCATCATGATGGTACGGCCCTCCACGTGGCCGTACGGACTGTACGGACAGGTACAGTCAGCATCCCAAATTTTTTCCTGTTTGGCTTGGCGGACAGATCGCGATATCTTCTCCATACGGACTCCGTTTGCGAAAGTAAATATACTGCCGGAATCAGGAAGACGAGACGGACGCAATGGCACTGTTTTCGTCACATTCCGAGCACTTTGAAAATTGAGCAAAATTTGATCCCCTGATCAATGGCTCACATGTCAATTCGGATTGTGTATTTGGAATCCTTATAGGAAATAAAATTTAATAAGTATGATATCATTGACATGCAAAGAGATTTCATTTTTAGCAGTGTCTATTTTTAAACATTTGACACATGGTGGTGTTCTCCTAGTCATCCTAGATGTTTTTGGCAGTTTCCTATTTTTAAGAGTTGGACCCTATTTTTAGCAATTTATATTTATAGCAGGGGTGGTCACCTCCAAAATATGACAAGTGGCAGGGTCAAAATCTGACATTTGGCAGTGATGCAGTGTGACATGTGGCAACTAGGTGTTGTAATTAATAAGGGAGTGCACTTTCCAAGGTTAAAAGCAATACATGGAAATTAATTAATTAAAAGGGGGCATGTGGATGAGGTGGCAGTCTCATGGATGTCATTGAGTCAATCAAGGCTTAAATCACTCATTCTATTTTCCCTTCACATGTCATTATCTCACTTTCAATGCAATTAATTCCATTAAAAGCCTTTTTAATACCTCTTAAATGCCAAATCCCTAAAAAAATAGGGTGCATTCTCTCCCAATGGCTAGCACATGCATGTCTTAGCTAAATTTATCCCAAGATCATTCGTTTGATTCCTATTTTCCTCCTCCATGCATTTTCTTCCTCTCTTAAAGCCTAAGGCACATTAATTACCTCTCATTAATTATCTCCTATTCCAAGAATGTGCCCTCACTCTCCCTATTTTCCCACATGTGTGGCGCATTGCTTTCACTCCACTCCACTCCACTCCCTTTATTCCCATGTGCCACCTATTACCCCTACCTTTCCCTATCTCCCCTATTTCCTTGTGCACTCATCCCTCATGTACCTCCCTAACCTTTTATTCTTCTTATTTCCTCACTCTCTCATCTCCTAGTGCACCTTCCTCCTATTATTTAGGGCACACTTCTCTTTACTATGTCCATGAATCCTTTTCCTCACTCACTCAAACACCTTTATTCTTTTACATGTGCTAAGTTATATCCATAATCTCCTATTCTTCCCTCTTTACATCCCCTATTTCCTTCTACTCTCCCTAATCTTCATTCCCCATGCGCCTTCTCTCCTAAAAATTAGGGTGTGAACTCCCCTTTCCCTCATTTACCACACTTTCTTCCCTTTTTACCCTCACACATGCACATTAACTCATGTGTCTATCCTCCCATGTGCATTGTTTACTCCTCTTCACTCCTACTTACCTCACTCGTGCACATACATTATGCTTTTACTCCCTCACGTGCGCCCTCATTGTCTCTTGGTGAAGTGTGCCCCTATTGCCTATATATTGGAGGCTTGGATACATTATCATGGTTGGATTTTTGCAGTAACAACATTCACTTTCACTCTCTATTTTATCATTCTCTTCTATACTAGCTACTCTTTCTTTGTGTGAGGATAATCAGTGTATCGGTTCTTGACTTCTCTATTGTGGCACAATCAACCCTTTGGAAAGACTTTAATAACGAAGTGTTGTGTTTGCATCAAAATTTCCTTCTTGTCGGTATTGAGTTCTTACTTGTGTGCATTGATTAGTAGCTCATAGTCTATTTTTGTAATTGATTCAAGTCTTTTAATTGATTTTCTTTCCTTATTTATATCCATCTTTCTCACGCTAACACTGCAAGGTCCTTCCAAGTGAATTAAAACTATATTTTCCTAATGTCTTGGTGGTGGTGTTTACACATTGTCCAAGACATATTTGTTGTTTTTTTGTGTGTGTTTTTGTAGAAAACTCAAATCCAATATCAACTACCCAGTACCTAGGGACTCCCCCCTAAGGTTGGCACGCACTGAAGAGGAGGTATTGAGTTCTTACTTGTGTGCATTGATTAGTAGCTCATAGTCTATTTTTGTTATTGATTCAATTCTTTTAATTGATTTTCTTTCCTTATTTATATCCATCTTTCTCACGCTAACACTGCAAGGTCCTTCCAAGCGAATTAAAACTATATTTTCCTAATGTCTTGGTGGCAGTGTTTACAGATTGTCCAAGACATTTTTTTTTTGTGTGTGTGTTTTTGTAGAAAACTCAAATCCAATATCAACTACCCAGTACCTAGGGACTCCCCCCTAAGGTTGGCACGCACTGGCCCGAACGAAGAGGAGGTTTGATCATGACAATTTGGGGCATTCTCTCCTTGAATTAGACTATTTTCCATCATTTCTTTTTAATTATCAGATTTGATTGGAGGGTGAAAAAGTGTGCTAACAAATTGGCATCGCTACTGAGGAACATGAACCTTGGTAACACGACATTCGGTGAGTTTTTATTTCATTGGTGATAGTGTATGGCCCATAACAGAGTGGTTGAAGCTTACGATGGGGTCCTGTAAGGCATTCTTTCTGCAAGTGCAACCAAACTTTGTCGCCCACCTAAAACTTATGTGGCACTCGATGTTGATCATGGAGTTGTGTGTACTTATCATTGGACTTTTGTAGGATATCTTGAATCTATTGGTGGATGTGCCCCTTGTGAAGCAGTTCTTGGATCTGTCGCTTGATCTCCTCATTCTCTAACAAAGAGCAGCGATATACTGGCCCATTGGGCAATGGTGCGTCGGGGGTCAGATCAATGGGGTTCTTGACCTGGCAGTGCAGAGGTACCCCTGTAGGTGACGAGAAGATATCTGAGTATTCTTCCACGAACTTATCTACTTACTTCTGTTGTGTGGAGAGGTCGGCTGCAGATACCCTGGATGTGGTTGTGATCTTTCGCTTATTCTGAGAGTGAATCACAAAGAAGACAAACTTCCCCTTATGAGAGATGACCTCCCTGCATTTCTTAGCAGAGATCAAGGAAATAGCACTAGGTGGGACTACCTCGGGTATCCTATACAATTTATCGTTCAAAGTAATAATAACAATACGAGGCCTAGACTCATATACAGCATGATGTTTCCATAAATAAGGTTGGCCCAAAATAACATCACAAACTTCGAGAGGAGCAACATCACACAATACCTTGTCTTTGAAGGGCTTGATGTCGTACGACAGTCGGCACTGTTGGCTGACACGAATATCTCTTCCTTGGTGGAGACATCCAATGGTGTAGGGTTGTGGGTGCGGCGTTGTTGGCAGGGCCAGCCACTTGACGACCTCTACTAAGATAAAGTTATTATGTCTATCGCTATCAATGATGAAGTGCAGCGGGGTTCCTTTTACCCACATTTTTGAATGGAAGAGGTGCTCTCCTTCTTCTGGCTTGTCTGGTTCAAGAGGTTGGAGCTTGGTGGTTGCAACGGTGGCATTGGGTTCTGCATCAATGATTCGTCTTCCCCTTTCTGGTTCTGCCTTAGAG
Source organism: Picea engelmannii (assembly GCA_009831015.1). NCBI lineage: Eukaryota > Viridiplantae > Streptophyta > Pinopsida > Pinales > Pinaceae > Picea > Picea engelmannii. The sequence goes on along the minus strand of ML825877.1, from coordinate 90,368 downwards.
TCAGAATCCACATCTGATTTAGAGGCTTTCACTTCGGCCACCAGTGACTGCTTTGAGTGGCAGTCAGCAATGTTATGCCAAGGGCTCTTATGAAAGTCGCACCAACGGCTTGGACTAGGTGTCATGATACTGTCCATATTTTCTCTGTCCTTTTTTATGTGGGTTGGGGCCTCCATTTCTTGGCTTTTGTTGTGAGGGGTTCCCAGGCCCAAATTGTCATGTCTTTTGTTTGAGCTTCTGCTCAATTTTGATGGCATATTGGTAGGTCGCGCCTAAGGATGAGATGTCCCGAAATTCCATTTCGGTCTGGATGTATCTATGCATAGAATCATGATACTTGAGCACCATATGTCTCTCTGAATCTTTGATACCCATCTTGGTGCACATGGTATGGAAGATATTTGTGAAATCCGGCACTGCTTGGTCTCTTTCTTGCCGCAATGTGGCCCATTTGGTATACAGGTCGTCATAACTTCTGACAGAGTAGTATTGTTCCTTAATATCATCCCTGAAGGATTCCCAGGTGGACGTGACTGAAAATAATGAGGTTTCCTCTGTTTCCTTTTGCTCATAGAAAGTTTCCTACCAATATTTGACATGGGGAATGGCTTTGAGGAGCACAAAAGTAGTATTTTCTCTATTTGAAAAGTTATGGATAGAAAAATACCCTTCTAGTAGATTCAACCACTTGTCTATAGAATCTGTGTCTATATGACCTTCAAATATAGGAATATCAAAGTTTATTTGTACCTTCAAGGGGGCAGCGCCTCCATTTGAAGAAGATGTGTCACCTGTTGGTAGCCGCCAAAGGATTTGCGCGAAACTATCCATCATCTCATTCCTCTATTGCGTGAGGGATTCCTCAATCAACAATTTGAAATGATATCTTGTCTCATCATCTTTCTTTTCTCCTGCCATGAGAGGTCACTTGGGCGTGTGAGAGATTCTTTCCTCAAGAGAAACAAGCTCGAGACCCAACTCTTTATACTCTAACCTCGTTGGGGACATGCATTCAGATGACAAGGAGAAGACCACTTTGATACCATTGATCCGGATTTCATGAGCAGAAAAAAATGAATACATATTATTAACAGGTTTTCAGCACAAAATAACAGAGATACAATAAAAATGGTTTTCTATTCAATAACGAAATAAGCTGAAACTGTAAACTGCAATGGAAACAAGCTTGTTGGAATGGTGGTGGCTTATCTCTGAGAAGAGATGTGACGGTTGTGTGCATTCGCAAGAAGAAGATTACAATGAGGCTCTGAAGGCCTTTTTACAATAAAAAATAATGCCAAAAACCCTAGACATCAAAAAACCTAACCCTAGGAGATGAAGTGCCAAAAGTCATGTGGGCCCCATTTGGGTAAGTTAGTACATCAACTTCCCGAGGTCGTAACTTTTGCATATGATCTCTATTTTAGGCGTGTGATAGCCCGTTTGAAAGGTATCATAGAGGAGATTACTTTTGGGGCCTCAATCATACCAACAGCTATCATTAAGAAGCCCTATACTGAAAAAACTTCATTTAGGCCTTCAAAATGGCCCCAGAAGTTAAAACTGCTAAAAATAATAAATTGTCAAAATTGTCAGAAAATTGTTTTGAGCTAGTTGGAAAAGGTGGGTGGCCAACAATATCCATCTAGATAAATCCTCCCTCCTTATGAATAAATGGTCTCCATTGCGTTGAGGTCCCCCATCAGATGGGGAAAGTTCTGCTGAATTTGGCCTCGGGTGAGCCACTTGCCTTGGTGCAGGAGTTGCCCTGCTTTAATGACTCGATAAAGCTAGATCCTTTGTTGTCGAGTGACCTTGATATATGTTTCCACAATCTAATCATTGGATGCCTATTGTATGAATTCGAGATTGAGCTATGTTGGTTTCAGTTGTTCTGCTACTTCTGAGGTGTCCAATAATGGTGGGAAATAAGGGCAACGGAGATCCACGTTGAACACTGGGTGTAGGCCAAGGAAAGGAGGAATGTTGAGCTCAAAATCATTATCCCCCACGGCCTTGGTGATAGTGTATGGCCCATAACAGAGTGGGCGAATCTTTCGATGGGGTCCTGTAAGGCGTTTTTTTTGTAAGTGCAACAAAACTTTGTCGCCCACCTTAAAATTATGTGGCACTCGATGTTGATCATGGCGTTGTTTGTACTTGTCATTGGACTTCTGTAGGATATCCTGAACCTGTTGGAAGATATGCCCCTTGTGAAGCAGTTCTTGGATCTATAGCTTGATCTCCTCATTCTCTAACAAAGAGCGGCAATAGATTGGCCCATTGGGCAATGGTGCACTAGGGGTCAGATCGATGGGGTGCTTGACCTAGCAGTGCAAAGGTACTCTTGTAAGTGATGAGAAGATATCTGAGTATTCTTCCACGACCTTATCTACGTGCTTCTGTTGTGTGGAAAGGTCGGTCGCAGATACCCCAGATGTGGCTGTGATATTTTGCTTATTCTGAGAGTGAATCACGAAGAAGACAAACTTCCCCGTCTGAGAGATGACCTTTCTGCATTTCTTAGCAGAGATCAAGGAAATATCACTAGGTGGGACTACCTCAAGTATCCTGTACAATTTCATGTTCAAAGTAATAATAACACTACGAGGCATAGACTCATATATAGCATGACGTTTCCATAAATAAGGTTGGCCCAAAAGAACATCACAAACTTTGAGAGGAGAAACATCACACAATACCTCGTCTTTGAAGGGCTCCATGTCGTACGATAGTCAGCACTGTTGGATGACGCGGAGATCGCTTCCTTGGCAGAGCCATCCAATAGTGTAGGGTTGTGGGTGTGGCATTGTTGGCAGGGCCAGCTGCTTGAAGACCTCTGTTGAGATGAGGTTCTTCTGGCTACTGCTATCAATGATGAAGTGTAGCTAGGTGCCTTTTACCCACATCTATGAATGGAAGAGGCACTCACCTTCTTCTAGTGATCAGAATCTGGACCAGGGGTCTAAAATTTGATCCATTTTCAAAGTGCTCGGAATGAGACGAAAATGGTGCCATTGTGTTCGTCTCGTCTTCCTGATTCCAGCGGTATATTTATTTCCGCAAACGGAGTCTGTATGGAGAATTTATCGTGATCTGTTCGCCGAGCCAAACAGGCAAAAATTTGATACTGACTGTATCTGTCCGTACAGTCCGTACAGGACACGTGTCAAGTCCATACGGTCCATACAGGACATGTGGCATGTCCGTACAGGAAACGTGGAGGCTCCAGGGCATGACACATGTCATGCATTTAAGGACTTTTCAGCGTACGGCTTGACCAATCTTGAAGTGACACGTGTCACCACTAGAAGGGTGACACGTGGCACATGATGACGTCAGCATCCTATGTGGCCCGGGATGACATGGCAGGCCGTACTTTCTGTAAGATGACGTGGAAGTTGAGTTGGTAGCGCTGACATGGCAGTCTGTGATTGGTTGACTGTGGATGAGTAACATGTTGACACGTGGCATGTTTTGTGCAATGGAAAGGTGCCACGTGGCCCAATTAAGGGTTTCCATGTGGCACCCCGGGTTTCATTAATTGGTTTTAAATAAAAAATTTATGAGTCCACAGGACTCGAACCTCGGACCTCCACTTGCGACCGAGAGCTTTGGCAAACACGACACGACCGGCGCGCCACACGTTCGTTGTTGTAATGCATATGGAAAAACATTTATTTAAACTTATTCAAAGGTTATTATGGCGGGGGTTCGGGCCGGGGCTAGGCCCCAGCCCGCAGTCATGTAAAATTTCACATGACCTTACCCTTCGACGGATGGCGCGCGAATTGGATAGTTCACTCACGGTTTTATGCGTGGAGCATGTGACCCTGTCCTTTGCTAAACGGCACGCGCGCGGGGATGTGGTTTAAAACCCACAGTTGTATTGCATATACATGTGACCGCATATTTTACGGAGCCCGCAGTCTTATGTTATATTACATATGACCACGTTATACAAATGAAATTGCGCGTGGGAGGCATGTCAAATGGAGCCAATGTTTTATGCGTTAAAACTATTATCAAACATTATAATAAATGGCGCGCATTTGTAATTGGAGTCCAGCTCCGGTTATAACCCGTGGTTTTGTTCAAACATGTGACCACATGGTAGTGTATGCGCACGTTTTTCGTTTTGGGTTTAAAATGGTCATTCAAACCTATCCGCCCGCCACTTTTCAAGCCCACAGTGGATTTTATTAAACGAAGGCCTTTTTGTGCGTGGGACGTGGCCATATGGTCCCCCATGCGCCCAACACCTCCGTCCTTAGGGGCTTTAGTTTCGTTAACCGTTCGACAAATTGGCATGTTTTGCGGGATGCACGTGGGTGCTGGGTTTAGGCACTGAAAACGCTCAGAATCTAGGTTCACTCACACACAGGTGCGAAATGGCGAACAAGAGACAGCAAGCCTGAAGGAGAAAGATGGCAGAATGCATAACTTCTTCAGTTTTTGACCAAATCGGGTGTTGTAAAAGCCCAGCTAGGGGTTTTTGGACGTTCTGAGTCCATTGGTGATGTTTTCACGGGCATTTGGAGACTTCTATTGCAGGTTTTTAACCATTGAAGTTTGAGGAAGCTCTAGGAAGCTTGAAGCCCTCATTGTTTGAGGCATTGCTCAGATGAGCACATATCCATTTTCTGAGATTGAATAGTCATTATTGATTGTTTATTATGCTCTGAACACATTGGGATAGGTTTCATATCCATTGGAGGACTTTTACAAGTGTTTTTTCCCCATTGAATCTCAGGGAAGCTTGGAGGTCACATGTAGAAGAGGTCATTGCTGGATGAGACAAGATCCATTTTCAGAGTTTTAACAGTCATTTTTGGGGTTTTTATGTATTCTGAATCCAATGGTACAGTCTGTAAATCCATTGGAGTTGAGAAGCAGCTTGTAAAGAGCATTTGACAAACTAATCCCAAAGAGACAAGTCCATTGAAGGAGGCTCAAGGAGATGTAGCCCAGAGAGGGGTGAACTCCTTTATCATCTTGCTATGTTTGTGAGTTTGTTGTGTTATTTGTTGCACTTTTTATTGCTGAGTATTGATTTATAACACATGATTAACCTTTTATAAGAACATTCCTCACACATGCACATTGCAAAGAAGAAGCATAAACTAAACACATAAACTATCTTGCATATTTGAACACATGAAGCAAGGTCTTATTAAAGTTTATTTTGTTGAGGTAGAGGGTGCTTGCATAGCATAACAAGTCAGCCTTCTATTTTCAGATCAGGTGGTATCAGAGCATAGTTTATTTTTCTCATGTATTTGCCAATGATAGCTTGAGTTTTAGCTGTTGGTATTTGTGCAAGATTTGTGTTGAAGTTTGTTATCTTGCAAATATGGAGGATGCTTCAAACATTGATAGTTCTCCTACATCTTCCAAATATAAGTTCTTTGACAAAGAGATGTTTAATGCATTGCTAACCATGAAGGATATGGTACAAGAGTTGTGGAAAGATAGGGAAGAGAGCATTTTCCTTCAAGAGCAGTTGATGGCCATGAAGGAGGAGAAAGACCAACTTCTTGAAAAGTTGCAGGAGATGGAGAATCAACTCCATGAAGCAAAGGAAACCCTTACCAAGTACATGCATGCACATGAGGTATGTAATGTTAGTTTTCCTTCAAATTCCTCTCAAGAAGAATGCTTTGGTGTTTTTGAAAATCACACAAAAGGAATAGGGTCCAAGTTATTGTTAAAAATGGGCTATGAAGGTAAAGGGTTAGGCAAGCATGCACAAGGCATTGTTGAGCCTATTGTGGTTGAAGAGAGACCTAAGTATTGTGGTCTTGGTTATGAACGGATTGATGGAACAATTTCCAAGGTTGAGGAAACAAATGAAAAAGTTTCAAGCACAATTTTTGTTTCAAGTTCACCTCCTCAAGAAGGTTTTCAAGGTGAAAGTTCAAGAACTTTTGGTGAAAGTTCAAACTCTTCAGCATGGAAAATTGTGTTCAAGATGAATGCAAATGTGTGAAACAAAAAGGTTGTGACAGCCATGAGGACAATAACAGATTTGTTAGTCTTCAAAAGAGAGCTTGTAACTCTTCGAATTCACCTCCTCAAAGTGGCGATAAAGGTGAATGTTCAAGGTATAAATCTGCCTATAAGTCAGTTGCTTTTGATTATGTTAAGCATGATAAATCTGAATGTAAAAATGGAAGAAAAACTCCATGTACATATTGTGGTTTGTATAACCATCATGTTTCAAAATGTTGGAAAAGAATGTCCACTTTTAGGAAACTTTCCAAGCAAAGGCAACATGAAAAGAACATGCAAAATATTTGCACTCATTGTCAAAAGAGGGGTCATCTCATTGACCAATGTTAGACATTGCATCCAACCTCTCATCCACAGCACAAGAAGCAGTTGGATAAAAAGATTGACAAGAATGGAAAAGGAGATTCCATCATTGATGTGAAACAAGATGAATCACAAGAAGAAGACTTTCAGCAGAAGAATTCGCCATTGAGTTGGCTTGGTAAGAAATGGTTAGATTTCTTGAGTAAGTAAGGCTTGCATTCTTTCTGTATAGATGCACATTTCAGCCTTAGCTATTCACTTTTGTTGAAGTTGACAAGTTGCAACAGTTTGTCATATTTTGGTAGAGGCAAGTTTGCATGTGAATGCAATTTCTTTTGAATGCATACTTGTGTTGTATCACCTCGTCAAGAACATGTAAAAGAGGGGTATGCTGTCCATTTTGTTACAGCCACATATACTTTTCATATTCAGCTCTCATGCACCCACATGCTTTGGGTTTAAGTACCTATGTTTCTTCAGGAAGGAGAGTTGAAGCGCTATGCACATGCATATGGTTTTGTGAGTGCATAAACAATGAACTTGATGTTAGTTCATCATAAAAGACTCATGATTGTAGCATGATTGTTTATCATGTTTTTCGACTTGTCATTTTTGAAGGTTGATACGTTTCACATGAGTCTCGACTTGCGTCGATTTATCTTGGCGACTATGTTATGTCGTTCATGTTTGTCGACTTGTGTTTAGTCGATGGTGTTTGTTGTCTTGTAAGTCAATTTTGAGTACATTGAGATGGAGAAAAACACCATGTTCTTTGATGAAGCACAAGATGCGACAGTTTGCTTGAAGAGAAAAAAGACTTTGCTGTCATTATTTTCAGTCTTGTGTCAATTTATTTTCAAGATTGATGGTTTTCTTGGCTTGTGACAAGATGTCGCAGGAAAGTTTCGCAGCCATTGGAGAGCGGATTGTTGACGTCAAAGAGTTCACAAGAGGATCTTGATTCTCAGTGGGAAGGTTGGCAGTCTTCCCAGCGCAGAGAAAACAGTGGCTCAGCAGCAGCTAGAGAGTAGTGGTTGAGGGACATAGCCAGTTGCAGTGCAAGGCATGTCAAGGTACCCAGGTGATTATCGAAAAGTCTTTTCAAGTAGAATCAGTTGATAGAACTTGAAAGCAGAAGAGTATTGAAGCTCAGGTAGATGATCATAAGATTTTGTGGGTCCAAAAGCCTTTCAGTGGGAAGGCGTGATCAGAATATGGACCAGGGGTCTAAAATTTGCTCCATTTTCAAAGTGCTCAGAATGCAACGAAAACGGTGCCATTGTGTCCGTCTTGTCTTCCTGATTCCGGCGATATATTTATTTTCGCAAACAGAGTCCATATGGAGAAGTTATCGCGATCTGTTCGTCGAGCCAAACAGGCAAAAATTTGATGTTGACTGTATCTGTCCGTACAGAACACGTGTCAAGTCCATACGGTCCGTACAGGACACGTGGCATGTTTGTATAGGACACGTGGCAGCTCCAGGGCGTGACACGTGTCATGCATTTATGGACTTTTCAGCATACGGTTTGACCAATCTTGAAGTGACACGTGTCACCACTGGAAGGGTGACACGTGGCACATGCTGACATCAGCATCCTACGTGGCCTGGGATGACATGGCAGGCCGTACTTTCCATACGATGATGTGGCAGCTGAGTTGGTAGCGCTGAAGTGGCGGTCTGTGATTGGTTGACTGTGGACGAGTAACATGTTGACACGTGGCATGTTTTGTGCAATGGAAAGGTGCCACGTGGCCCAATTAAGGGCTACCACGTGGCACCCCGGGTTTCGTTAATTGGTTTTAAATCAAAATTTTATGACTCCACAGGACTCGAACCTCAGACCTCCACTTGCGACCGAGAGCTTTGGCAAACACGACACGACCGGCGCGCCACATGTTCGTTGTTGTAATGCATATGGAAAAACATTTATTTAAACTTATTCAAAGGTTATTATGGTGGGGGTTCGGGCCGGGGCTAGGCCCCAGCCCGCAGTCATGTAAACTTTCACATGACCCTACCCTCCGACGGATGGCGCGCGAATTGGATAGTTCACTCACAGTTTTATGCGTGGAGCATGTGACCCTGTCCTTTGCTAATCGGCGCACGTGCAAGGATGTGGTTTAAAACCCACATTTGTATTGCATATACATGTGACTGCATATTTTATGGAGCCCGCGGTCTTATGTTATATTACATATGACCATGTTATACAAATGAAATTGTGTGTGGGAGGCATGTCAAATGGAGCCAATGTTTTATGCGTTAAAACTATTATCAAACATTATAATAAATGGCGCGCATTTGTAATTGGAGTCCAGCTCCGGTTATAACCCGTGGTTTTGTTCAAACATGTGACCACATGGTAGTGTATGCGCGCAGTTTTCGTTTTGGGTTTAAAATGGTCATTCAAACCTATCCGCCCGCCACTTGTCAAGCCCACAGTGGATTTTATTAAACGAAGGCCTTTTTGTGCGCGGGACGTGGCCATATGGTCCCCCATGCGCCCAACACCTCCATCCTTAGGGGCTTTAGTTTCGTTAATCATTCGAAAAATTGGCGCGTTTTGCGGGACGTGCGTGGGTGTTGGGTTTAGGCACCGAAAACGCTCAGAAGCTAGGTTCATTCACACACAGGTGCGAAATGGCGAACAGGAGACAGCAAGCCTGAAGGAGAAAGATGGCAGAATGCATAACTTCTTCAGTTTTTGACCAAATCAAGTGTTGTAAAAGCCCAGCTAGGGGTTTTTGGACATTTTGAGTCCATTGGTGATGTTTTCACAGGCATTTGGAGACTTCTATTGCAGGTTTTTAACCATTGAATTTTGAGGAAGCTCTAGAAAGCTTGAAGCCCTCATTGTTTGAGGCATTGCTCAGATGAGCACATATCCATTTTCTGAGACTGAATAGTCATTCTTGATTGTTTATTATGATCTGAACACATTGGGATAGGTTTCAGATCCATTGGAGGACTTTTATAGGTGTTTTTTCCCCATTGAAGCTCATGGAAGCTTGGAGGTCACATGTAGAAGAGGTCATTGATGGATGAGACAAGATCCATTTTCAGAGTTTTAACAGTCATTTTTGGGGTTTTTATGTATTCTAAATCCAATGGTACAGTCTGTAAATCCATTGGAGTTGAGAAGCAGCTTGTAAAGAGCATTTGACAAACTAATCCCAAAGAGCCAAGTCCATTGAAGGAGGCTCAAGGAGATGTAGCCCAGAGAGGGGTGAACTCCTTTATCATCTTGCTATGTTTGTGAGTTTATTGTGTTATTTGCTGCACTTTTTATTGTTGAGTATTGATTTATAACACATGATTAACCTTTTAAAAGAACATTCCTCACACATGCACATTGAAAAGAAGAAGCATAAACTAAACACATAAACTATCTTGCATATTTGAACACATGAAGCAAGGTCATGTTAAAGTTTATTTTGTTGAGGTAGAGGGTGCTTGCATAGCATAACAAGTCAGCCTTCTATTTTCAGATCATCTAGCTCGTCTGGTTCATGAGGCTGAAGCTTGGTGGTAGCAACGGTGGCACTGGGTTCTGCGTCAATGATTTGTCTTCCCCTTTCAGGTTTTGGCTTAGAGTCAGAATACACATCTAATTCGGAGGCTTTCACTTCGGCCACCAGCGACTGCTTTGAGCGACAGTCAGCATTGTTATGCCAAGGGCTCTTATGGAAGTCGCACCACTTCTCGGTATCTTTCTTTGTCTTTCCGGTGTCCTTCTTTGCTTGGGGCTTTCAATGTTTGTCCTGATACAGTCCATCTTTTCTCTATCCTTTGTTCTGTGGGTTGGGGCTGCCCTTTCCTGGATTTTTTTCTAAGGGGTTCCGAGGCACAAATTGTCGCGTATTTTATTTGAGATTATGCTCGATATTGACGGCATATCAGTAGGTCGCACCCAAGGATGAGATGTCCATAAATTCCATTTCAGTCTGGATGTATCTATGCATAAAACTGTGATACTTGAGCACCAAATGTCGCTCTGAATCTTTGATACCCATCTTGGTGCGCAAGGTATGGAAGATATTTGTGAAATCTGGCACTGCTTGGTATTTTTCTTGCCGCAGTGTGGTCCATTTGGTATACAGGTCGTCATAACTTTTGACAGAGTATTATTGTTCCTTAATAGCATCCCTGAAGGATTCCCATGTGGTCATGACTAAAAATAATGAGGTTTTCTCTGTTTCCTTTTTATCACATAAAGTTTCCCACCAATCTTTGACATGGGGAACGGCTTTGAGGAGTGCAAAAGTAATCTTTTCTCTATTCGAAAATTTATGGACAAAAAAATGCCCTTCTAGTAGATTCAACCACTTTTCTACAGCATTTGCGTCTATCTGACCTTCAAATATAGGAATATCAAATTTTATTTGTACCTTGAAGGGGGCGGCACCTCCGTTCGAAGAAGATGTGTCGTCTATTGGTAGCCACCGAAGGATTTGAACGAAACTATCCATCATCTCGTTCCTCTGTTGCGTGAGGGATTCCTCAATCAATAGTTTCAAAGGATCTCTTGTCCTGTAATATCTCTTTTCTCCTACCATGAGAGGTCGCTTGGGTGTGCGAGAGCTTATGTCCTCAAGAGAAACAAGCTCGAGACCCAACTCTTTGTACTCTGACCTCGTTGGGGACATGCATTAAGACGACAAGGAACAGACCGCTATGATACCACTGATCCGGATTTTATGAGCAGAACGAAATGAATACAGATTATTAATAGGTGTTAAACACAAAATAACAGAGATACAGTAAAATTGGTTTTCTATTCAATAACGAAATAAGTTGAAACTGTAAAATGCAGCAGAAACAAGCTTATCGGAATGGTGGCAGCGTATCTCTGAGAAGAGATGTGACAGATGCACGCATTCACAAGAAGAAGATTACAATGAGGCTCTGAAGGCCTTTTTACAATAAAAAATTATTCCAAAAACCCTAGACATCCAAAAAACTAACCCTAGAATATGAAGCGCCAAAAGTCATGTGGTCCCCGATTGGGTAAGTTAGTACATCAACTTCTCGAGGTCGTAACTTTTGCATACGATCTTCGTTTTAGGCGTGTGATAGCCCGTTGGAAAGGTATCATAGAGGAGATTCATTTTAAGACATAAATCATTCCTTTATATATATTTTAGAATCTATATACCCAAAAACATTCATTTAGGCCCTCAAAATGGCCACGGAAGTTAAAACTGCTAAAAATAGTAAATTGTCAAAATTGTCAGAAAACTATTTTGAGCCAATTGGAAAAGGTGGGTGGCCACTGATATACATATAAATCAATACTCCTTCCTTATGAATAAATGGTCTCCATTGTGTTGAGGCCCCTCATCAGATGAGGAAATTTCTGTTGAATTTGGCCCCGAGTGAGCCACTTGCCTTGGTGCAGGAGTTGCCCTACTTTCATGACTCAATAAAGTTGGATACTTTGTTGTTGAGTGCCCTTGATATGAGTGTCCACAATATGATCATTGGATTCCTATTGTATGCAGTCAAGGTTGAGCTATTTTTGTGTCAGTTGTTCTACTACTTCTGAGGTGTCCAATAATGGTGGGAAACAAGGGCGAAGGAGATCCACATTGAACACTAGGTGCAAGCCAAGGAAAGGAGGAATGTTGAGCTCAAAAGCATTATCCCCCGCGGACTTGGTGATAGTTTACGGCCCATAAAAGAGTGGAAAAAGCTTCTGATTGGGTCCTATAAGGCGATCTTTCTGAAAGTACAACAAAACTTTGTCGCCCACCTGAAACTTATGTGGCACTCGATGTTTATCATGGCATTGTTTGTACTTGTCATTGGACTTCTTTATGATATCCTGGACCTGTTGGCAGATGTGCCCCTTGTGAAGCAGTTCTTGGATCTATCACTTGATCTCCGCATTCTCTTACAAAGAGAGGCGATAGACTGGCCCATTGGAAAACGGTGCGTCAGGGGTCATATCGATGGGGTGCTTGACCTAGCAGTAGGTACCCATATAGGTGAGGAGAATATATCCGAGTATTCTTCCACAACCTTATCTACTTGCTTCTACTGTGTGGAGAGGTTGGTCGTAGATACCCTGGATGTGGTTGTGATATTTTGCTTATTCTGAGAGTGAATCATGAAGAAGACAAGATTCCTCGTCTGAGAGATGACCTTCCTGCATTTCTTAGTAGAGATCAAATAAATATCACTAGGTGGTATTGCCTCGGGTATCCTGTACAATTTCCTGTTCAAAGTAATGGTAAAACTACGAGGCGTAGACTCATATACAACATGATGTTTCCATAAATAAGGTTGGCCCAAAAGAACATCACAAACTTCGAGAGGAGAAACATCACACAATACCTCGTCTTTGAAGGGATTGATGGCGTATGACAGTTGGCACTATTGCCTGACGCAGAGATCACTTCCTTGGCGGAGCCATCCAATGGTGTAGGGTTGTGGGTGTGACATTGTTGGAAAGGACAGCCGCTTGAAGACCTCTGTTGAGATGAGGTTCTTTTGGCTACCTCTATCAATGATGAAGTGCAACGGGGTGCCTTTTACCCACATCTTTGAATGGAATAGGTGCTCTCCTTCTTCTGGATCATCTGGTTCACAAGGCTGGAGCTTGGTGGTAGCAACGGTGGCATTGGGTTTCACATCAATGATCCATCTTCCCCTTTCTGGTTCTAGATTAGAGTCAGAATCTGCATCTGATTCAAAGGCTTTCACTTTGGCCACCAGCAACTACTTTGAGTGGCAGTCAGCAGTGTTATGCCAAAGGTTCTTATGGAAGTCGCACCACTTCTCGGTATATTTCTTTATCTTTTTGGTGTCCTTCTTTGCTTGTGGCTTGGACTGGGTGTCCTGATATTGTCCATCTTTTCTCTATCCTTTGTTCTGTGGGTTGGGGCCGCCCTTTCCTGGCTTTTGTTGTGAGGGGTTCCTCGGCCCAAATTTTCGCATATTTTGTTTGAGCTTCTGCTCGGTTTTGAAATAATAACGGTAGGTTGTGCCCAAGGATGAGATGTCTAGAAATTCCATTTCGGTATGGATGTATCTATTTAGAGCATTGCGATACTTGAGCACCAGATGTCGGTCTGAATCTTTGTTACCCAACTTGGTGCACAAGGTATGGAAGATATTTGTGAAATCTGGCATTATTTGGTCTCTTTCTTTCCGCAATGTTGTCCATTTGGTATATAGGTCGTCATAACTTCCGACAGGGTAGTATTGTTCCTTAATAGCATCCCTGAAGCATTCCCAGGTGGTCGTGACTAAAAATAATGAGGTTTCCTCAGTTTCCTTTTTCTCACAGAAATTTTCCCACCAATATTTGACATGGGGAATGGCTTTGAGGACCGCAAAAGTAATATTTTCTCTATTCGAAAAGCTATGGACAAAAAAATACCCTTCTAGTAGATTCAACCACTTTTCTACAACATATGTGTCTATCTAACCTTAAAATATAGGAATTTCGAAGTTTATTTGTACCTTGAAGGGGGGGGCACCTCCATTCGAAGAAGATGTGTCGCCTGTTGGTAGTCATTGAAGGATTTTCACAAAACTATCCATCATCCTCTTCCTTTGTTGCGTGAGGGATTCCTCAATCAACAGTTTGAAAGGATCTCTTGTCCCATCATCTTTATTTTCTCCTGCCTTGAGAGGTCGCTTGGGTGTGCAAGAGCTTCTGTCCTAAAGAGAAATAAGCTTGAGACCCAACTCTTTGTACTCTGACCTCGTTGGGGACATGCATTAAGAAGACAAGGAGCAGACTGATTTGATACCACTAATCCGGATTTTATGAGAAGAACGAAATGAATACAGATTATTAACAAGTTTTCAACACAAAATAACAAAGATACAATAAAACTAGTTTTCTATTCAATAACGAAATAAGTTGAAACTGTAAAATGCAGCGGAAACAAGCTTGCTGGAATGGTGGCGACTTATCTCTGAGAAGAAACGTGAAAGTTGCACACATTCGCAAGAAGATGATTACAATGAGTCTCTTAAGGCCTTTTTACAATAAACAAGAATTCCAAAAACCCTAGACATCCAAAAACCTAACCCTAGGATATGAAGCGACAAAAGTCATGTGGGCCCTGTTTGTCTAAGTTAGTACAACAACTTCTTGGGGTCGTAACTTTTGCATACGATCTTCGTTTTAGGCGTGTGATAGCCCATTGTAAAGGTATCATCGAGGAGATTCATTTCATGGGCTCAATTATCCCTTTGTATATCATTGAGAATCTCAATCCCAAAAAACCTTAATTTAGGCCATCAAAATGGCCTCGGAAGTTAAAACTGCTAAGAATAGTAAATTGCCAAAATTATCATAAATTTGTTTTGAGAAAGTTGGAAAAGATGGGTGGCCACCAATATCCATCTGGATCAATCATCCCTCCTTAGTAATCAATGGTATCCATTGCATTGAGGTCCCCCATCAGATGAGGAAATTTTTGTTGAATTTGGCCCCGAGTGAGCGACTTGCCTTGGTGTAGGAGCTGCCCTACTTTGACGACTCGATAAAGTTGGATCCTTTGATGTCAAGTGAACTTGATCTGTGTGTCCACAATATGATCATTGGATTCTTGTTGTATGTAGTCAGGGTTAAGCTCTATTGGTGTTAGTTGTTCTGCTACTTCTGAGGTGTCCAATAACAGTGGGAAATAAGGGCAAAGGAGATCCACATTGAACACTGGGTGCAAGCTAAGGAAAGGAGGAATGTTGAGCTCAAATTCATTATCCCCAACGGCCTTGGTGATAGTATATGGCCCAAAACAGAGTGAGCGAGGCTCCCAATGGGGTCATGTAAGGCATTCTTTCTACAAGTGCAACCAAACTTTGTCGTCCACCTAAAACTTATGTGGCACTCGATGTTGATCATGGCGTTGTTTTTACTTGACATTGGACTTCTATAGGATATCCTGAACCTATTGGTGGATGTGCCCCTTGTGAATTAGTTCTTGGATCTATCACTTGATTAACTGATTCTCTAACAAAGTGCGGTGATAGACTGGCCCATTGGGAAACGGTGCGTCGGGGGTCAGATCGATGGGGTGCTTGACCTGGTAATGCAGAGGTACCCCTCTAGTTGAGGAGAAGATATTTGAGTATTCTTCCACAACCTTATCTACTTGCTTCTTTTGTGTAGAGAGGTCGGTCACAGATACCCTAGATGTGGTTGTGATATTTCTCTTATTCTGAGAGCGAATCACGAAGACGACAAACTTCCTCGTCTGAGAGATGACCTTCCTTCATTGCTTAGAAGAGATCAAGGAAATAACACTAGGTGGGACTGCCTCGGGTATCCTATACAATTTCCTATTCAAATTAATAATAACACTATGAGGCCTAGACTCATATACAGCATGATTTTTCCATAAATAAGGTTGGCCCAAAATAACATCACAAACTTTGAGAGGAGAAACATCACACAATACCTCATCTTTGAAGGGCTTGATGCCATACGACAGTGGGCACTATTGGTTGACGCGGAGATCGCTTTCTTGGTGGAGCCATCCAATGGTGTAGGGTTGTGGGTGCAGTGTTGTTGGTAGGGCCAGCCGCTTGACGACCTCTGCTGAGATGAGGTTCTTCTAGCTACCGGTATCAACGACGAAGTGCAGCGGGGTTCCTTTTACCCACATCTGTGAATGGAAGAGGCACTCTCCTTCTTCTCACTCATCTGGTTCATGAGGTTGGAGCTTGGTGGTAGCAACGGTGGCACTGGGTTCCACGTCAACGATATGTCTTCCCCTTTCTAGTTCTAACTCAAAGTCAGAATCCGCATCTGATTCAGAGGCTTTCACTTTGGCCACCAATGACTTCTATGAGCAGTAGTGAGCAGTGTTATGCCAAGGGCTATTATGGAAGCCGCACCACTTCCCGATATCTTTCTTTGTCTTTCTGGTGTCCTTCTTTACTTGCGGCTTGGACTGCTTGTCCTGGTACTGTCCATATTTTCTTTTTCCTTTGTTCTATGGGTTGGGGCCACCCATTCTTGGCTTTTGTTGTGAGGGGTTTCCAAGCCCAAATTGTCGTGTCTTTTGTTTGAGCTTCTGCTCAATTCTGACAGCATATCAGTAGGTCGCGCCCAAGAATGAGATGTCTAGAAAATACATTTTGGTATGGATGTATCTGTGTAGAGCACCGGGATACTTGAGCACCAGATGTCGCTCGGAATCTTTGATACCCAGCTTGGTGCGCAAGGTATGGAAGATATTTGTGAAATCTGCCACTACGTGGTCTCTTTCTTAACGCAGTGTGGTCCATTTGGTATACAGGTCGTCATAACCTCTGACAGGGTAGTATTGTTCCTTAATAGCATCCCTGAAGGATTCCAAGGTGGTCGTGACTGAAAATAATGAGGTTTCCTCTGTTTCCGTTTGCTCACAGAAAGTTCCCCACCAATCTTTGACATGGAGAATCTTTTTGAGGAGCGCAAAAGTAATATTTTCTCTATTCGAAAAGTTATGGACAGAAAAATACCCTTCTAGTATATTCAACCACTTGTCTACAGCATCTGTGTCTATCTAACCTTCAAATATAGTAATATTGAATTTTATTTGTACCTTGAAGGGGGCGGCGCCTCTGTTCGAAGAAGATGTGTCGTTCGTTGGTAACCACCGAAGGATTTGCTCGAAACTATCAATCATCTCGTTCCTCTGTTGCATGACGGCTTCCTCAATCAACAGTTTGAAGGGATCTCCTATCCCATCATCATTTTTTTCTCCTGCCATGAGACGTCGCTTGGGCGTGCGAGAGATTCTGTCCTCAAGAGAAACAAGCTCGAGACCCAACTCTTTGTACTCCGACCTCGTTAAAGACATGCATTAAGATGATAAGGAGAAAACCTCTCTGATACCACTGATCCAGATTTTATGAGAAGAATGAAATGAATACAGATTATTAACAGGTTTTCAACACAAAATAACAGAGATACAGTAAAACTTGTTTTCTATTCAATAACGAAATAAGCTGAAACTATAAAATGCAGCAGAAACAAGCTTGTTGGAATGGTGGCGTCTTATCTCTAAGAAGAGACGTGAAGGCTGCACGCATTCGCAAGAAGAAGATTAAAATGAGGATCTGAAAGATTTTTTACAATAAAAAAGAATGCCAAAAACCCTAGACATCCAAAAACCTAACCCTAGGAGATGAAGCTCCAAAAGTCATGTGGGCCTTGTTTGGGTAAGTTAGTACATCAACTTCCTGGGGTTGTAACTTTTGCATACGATCTCCATTTTAGGCGTGTGATAGCCCATTGGAAAGGTATCGTCGAAGAGATTCATTTTGGAGGATCAATCATGACTTTGGCTATCATTGAGAAGCTCGATCCTGAAAAACCTTAATTTAGGCCCTCTAAATGGCCCTGGAAGTTAAAACTGCTAAAAATAGTAAATTGCCAAAACTGTCAGAAAACTATTTTGAGCCATTTGGAAAAGGTGGGTGGCCACCGATATCCATATGGATCAATCCTCCCTCCTTAGGAATAAATTCTCTCCATTGCGTTGAAGTCCCCCATTAGATGAGGAAATTTCTGTTGAATTTGGCCACGAGTGAGCCACTTGCCTTGGTGCAGGAGTTGCCCTACTTTGATGACTCGATAAAGTTGGATCCTTTGTTGTCGAGTTCCCTTGATCTGTGTGTCCACAATATCATCATTGGATGCCTGTTGTATGAAGTCAGGGTTGAGCTATGTTGGTGTTAGTTTTTCTGCTACTTCTGAGGCATCTAATAATGGTGGGAAATCAGGGCGAAGGAGATCCACGTTGAACACTAGGTGCAAGCCAAGGAAAGGAGGAATGTTGAGATCAAAATCATTATTCCCCACGGCCTTGGTGATAGTGTATGGACCAAAATGGAGTGGGCGAAGATTTCGATGGGGTTCTCTAAGGCATTTTTCTACAAGTGCAACCAAACTTTGTCCCTGTAGTGTCCCCAAGGCCGAGACCCGTTGCAAATCATGATATATGAAATGAATTGTAAACATGTCTATAGACTGGTGAGCCATGTTTTGTATAAGTTAGTAGGCTTATGTGTTTGTTAGGCCATGGAGCCTAAGTGTTGAAGGTCGGGAGCCTGTTGATGTACATGTATGTATGTAGAATGATTAATAAAAATATAAACACCACCAGGTGCAGACCGACCACGATGAATGAGTGACGGGGGACTGAGCGTCCACAGAATGGGCAAGGAATTAGGGGCTGGAAGGTGGGAGAGGGGATAAGTATTGAGCCTAGAGGCTAAGCCTAGGGGGCTTAAGCCTAAGGATAATATTTTATTATTATTCCAAAATATTTGTGCATTTTATGTCTTTATCCTAAGTCCTTTTGGAAGGACACGTGAATTCCCAAATGGTGGGAGGAACGCGTGCTGGTGGAACGCAAGCAGTTCCAGGGGTGACAAGTGTCAACTCTGGTGCATGCAAATATAATAGCCGATATGAACCATGGAGGGGGATTCTTCTCCATTATACCCGACCGTCTGAGCGGGAACTCGTCCGACCTCTTCAAGAATACCCTCGTACAATCCTGAAACAAAAACGGTGAGACTATCCTGTGATTGTTGAACCTGTTTGGGGAAGCGCGTGTCTATTTTTCCCAATTGGATGTTGCGGCCATGCAGTGATGGACTGCGCATGGCATACTAGCCAGAGTAAGCTCGTGTTGAGCTTGTGTATGACCTCTCTTCTGGTGAGGGAGGTGTCTGTGGTTGGAAGAGGCAGGTTGTCAGGCCTATGAGCAACTCTTTCCAAGTGAAAGAGCTTGTTGGGAAATGGTTTCTTCCAGAGAGTGCCCAGCACCAGCTATGGGCTCTGAGACTTCCTGATCCAGCCTATTTCCGAGACCCAGAGAGGGAGGTTAGCACCGATGGACTGTGCGTGTAAAGGTGTATACTCCCGGGCGGAACAGGCATGTGGGGAATGAGAGTCTGGTAGTAGTGGGCATAAGATGGCATCTTTGGGAAGAGTCCTTCCAAATATTTCTGCGTTGTTTTCCCTGTAACCTTAGCCTAGCCTAGGATTCCTTGCCTTGGGGTGGAGCTCAGTCCCAGCTCGGGGGTGACCCACTGTTGAGATGATGAGCAGTGCGGTCTAAGGCTGGGAGGTTCATGAAAGGCCTGCACTTGGTTGGTGGATTTCACCACTGTTACAAGATAAGTATCTAACTATGTTCTTATCACATTTTGCATGATTGTGATACATAAATTATCATGTTTTCCGCTGTGTAAATGAAATACTGTTGAAACCTATGGATTGTCTAATTATAACAGTAACTATATATTTATTCTGAGAATTAAAATGTATCTCTTTGTTGTTACGCATGTGATTATACAATTTTGTATGTTTTCTGTAAAAGTTCATGTACAGTTTGTTACATAGTGCGTTATAAGCTCTGGGTAAGCGAAAAGGTACACTACAATTTGGTATCAGAGAGAAGGTTTCGACATTGAGCCTAGATGGGCCAATGGAGTGTTCTTTGGACTGAGAATGCGAGGGGAAATTGAGTCGGGAGGACCAATTTCGGACCCTGGTTTGCTCTGAAGCATCAAGGAGACACTTGACGAGTTTTTATTAAGAACTCAGGAAGTATAGCGGTGCTATGAAACCGCAGGTTGGTGTGGTATATGGCCACGGAGAGATAGGTCTCTACACCAATGGTGTTAGAACCTTAGGATCTGTTCAGGAGGGAAGGCAATCTCTCGCAACCGTCGGATCTGGAAAAATGTACGTAGGAATTAAAATTCCTTTTGAAATACACAGGAATGTGGAAATCGTGATATGCAAAATTCCGAATTGGTTAGGAACCGTCTGAGCCGTCAGATCTCGGCCGGAAAACCTGTCAGCCATAGGATCTGTTGGGAGATGTCCGAAGGCTAAACCTTAGATACTAGGGGCGAATGCTCCGAAATAGATCTAGATCATCCAAAAGACGGAGGACACGTGTCGTGAGATTTCTCATTTCGACAAATCGAGAATCGCGATATCGGGAGTCCTGGAACAAGGGATCGGGACTTTCCATGGTGGAAACCCCGAAACGCTGAAAGGATCTGCATCGTTGATCCGAGGAGGGGATCTGACTGTTGTATTCCATCCTTGGATTGGACGTGGACGCATGAATGCGTACCATGTGCCAGTGAGTCAAGGAGACAAGCGAGAGTGGTGGGACCCGATGACATCATTAAAAGTGACGTGGACCCTCCTGAACGTACCACATGCCACGGTGGTGAAGGACAAAAGCTGTGTTGTGGGCCCGGAGAATAAAGTAACTCATGATTTCTGGAACTCACGAGATAAGGGCATGGGATCTCGACATTGAGACTCGCGAAGTAGCGAGAACAAGAGGAGAAAAGTCAACATCGCTTCTCGGGGTTTCGTGAAAGGGAGGCACCAGGGATGGATGCCACAACACATGAAGGTGCGAATAGCGAAGGGTGCTAGCACTTAGCCCTAGACTACGGTCATGCGTAGCAGACGCTAGTGAGGAGGGAGCCATACCCGTGTCGCATCTTGGGTATCAGCGGTTAGAGGAAATGAGTCGAGGGTCTTCGACTCACGAACTTGTGAGATTGCAAGTTGCAAAAGGGTGACTCTGGTTATGAATATATAACTGTGGGATCTTCATGGATCGAAACCTGAAGTCCCAAAATCTCGAAGTGCCGAAAATGAAAGTTTCGAAAACACAAAAATTGCATAACCAAACGAGAGCTCAGAAAACTTAATTGAATCAAAATGTATTTCGTTCTTGTTCGTATTGGCTTATAAATGTTATAGATTGTTTCGAAGGAGTAATGGCCTGACAAACTTCGAATTTAATTGCACAGTGTGTGTGCAGAGTTCAACGGAGCTCAGGATTCTAGTTAACCAACGCCGAGTATGGAATGGGAAAAGGTGATGATTGCCTCCGAAATAGGAGACGAACGGGAAGGAAAGGATGTCAATATGGGAGTGGAAGGATCAAACTCCAATGGGCATGGAAAAGAGATGGGTAAGGAATAACATATGATGCAACTCATCGAAAGATTGCAGAAAGATGCCCACGCTCGCCTAGCTGATAGTTGAAAGCTCATGAAAATCCAGGATCGGCAGGGTGAATTCAATTTAAAAATGTTGAAGAGCCTGGAAAGAATAGAAAATACATTGGAAAAGGGGAGTGACACAAGAAGATCAAGAAGTGTCAAAACCCCTGAGGGGAGAAGGAGATCGAGGAGTGGTAACAGACATTACCATCTCTCCCCGAAGCATTCTGTCAAGGAGACACACGGTAGTTCAAGCCCGTCCCCTACCAGAAAACATCGAAAGTCTGGAAGGGAGGAATTGAAAGGAGAGATGAACAAGATTAAGACTCCAACATTCGATGGAGAACATACGAAGGAGGAAGATGCCGAGACATGGTTTCTTGGCATGAAGAAATACTTCCAATTGCAGAATTATTCCGCCCATGCAGAAGGAAGAATTGCAATGTACCAACTGAAAGGAAAAGCATCCATGTGGTGGGATCAGTTTGTGCAGGTGCAGCACATCAGAGAGAAAGAGGTCACTTGGAAGGAATTTAAGAGGTATTTCGAGAAGAAATACCTGACCAAAAGATACTACGACAGAAAGATGAAGGAGTTCTTCGAACTCAAGTTGGGCAGTATGACCATTGATGAGTATGAATGAAGTTTTCTGGAACTACTGAAGTATGTCCCTTTCATCAAAGACGACGCTGTCAAGATCCAGAGGTATGTGAGTGGACTGCCACCTTCCATGGGAGACAAGATTCAATACAATGATCCTAATACCATGGAAGAAACCATAAGAAGAGAGAAATGCTTATATGAACAGCAAAAGGAAAAGCCTATCTTTCGGAAGGCTTGGGATGACCAGAAGAGGTCTAAGAAAGAACAGAGGCAGAAGGGAGACAAGAATTCCTTTTTCAGAAATGGTCTTCAGGGACAGCCATCGTTTAGAGAGCCGAGAATGACCGAAGAGAGACCAAAAAGACTGAGACAGGTGCCCATTCAGTGTTGGGGCTGTCAAGGAAACCACAAGTACAGAGATTGTCCGCATAAAAATGGTAATGCGAGAACTGTACATACTGTTCAGCAAGATGAAACAGTGGAGGATATGGGTAGCAGAATGTCGAGGATCTACGTAGCCCTGGACAACAAGCAAGCAGAATTTCAATCACACATGATTGAAGTGGAAGGTATGATTAACAACCGACCCCTTATTATTTTATATGATTCAAGGGCTAGCCATAGCTATGTAGATCCTAGAGTGGTGGAAAATTTGCATCTAATGAGGAGAAAACATGAGAAGTCTTGGTTAGTGCAGTTGGCCACAGGAACCAAGAGAAAGGTCACTGAATTGGTTAAATCATGTTCAGTGGACATGAAAGGAATGAACACTAAGGATGAATTGAACATTCTACCTTTAGGCTCATATGATTGCTTAATTGGGATGGACTGGCTAGACTAGCACCATGCCCTTCTGGATTGTCGTAACAAGAGGTTCACATGTCTGGACGAAGAGGCAAATCAGGTAACAATCCAAGGAATTCCCAGAGTTGTGGCTGTGAGGGAAATCTCAGCCATGCAGCTGAAGAAGTGTTACCAGAAAGGCTGTCAATTATTTGCAGCTCGGGTGGAAGAAGCATCCCAAGATGTAGTATCGAATTTGGAAGACCATGAAGTAATCAAGGGGTTTAACGATGTATCTCAGGAGGTCCCTGGACTACCTCCGAGGAGGGACATCGATTTTTCTATAAATCTGATGCCTGGAACAGCTCCAGTTTTGAAAGATCCTTACAAAATGAGTACGTCAGAGCTGAAAGAGTTGCAATTGCAGCTCGAAGAGCTACTAAAGAAAGGTTACATTCATCCCAACGTGTCACCGTGGGGAGACCCAGTCCTATTCGTGAAGAAGAAAGATGGGACGTTGAGGTTGTGCATTGACTTTCGGCAGTTGAATAAGGTCACAGTCAAGAACAAGTATCCTCTGTCGAGGATTGACGATCTTTTCGATCAGTTGAAGGATGCAAAAATATTTTCAAAAATAGATCTTCGATATGGATATCACCAAGTGAGAATAAGGGATGAGGACATCAGCAAGACCGCCTTTACAACAAGGTACGGACATTATGAGTTTACAGTGGTGCCATTTGGATTGTCCAACGCGCCTGCTGTCTTCATGTGCTTAATGAATGGAGTGTTCAGAAATTATCTGGACAAGTTTGTCATAGTCTTCTTGGACGATATCTTGGTGTATTCCAAGACAAAGGAAGAACACGAACAACACCTAAGAATGGTGCTACAGGTGTTGAGAGAACACCAGTTGTGCGCAAAACTGAGCAAGTGCTCCTTTTACCAAAGGCAGATCCATTACTTGGGGCATATAATATCTGAAGAAGGGATCGTTGTGGATCCTGAAAAGGTATAGGCCATTCGAGAATGGCCAGTGCCAAGGAATGTGACAGAAGTTA
>ML825877.1:35884-49132 GCA_009831015.1 Picea engelmannii | reverse complement strand
ATTGGGTTATTATGCAACCTCTTTTGAATGTGAAAAGGGGCTCTTTAGGGCACAATTAGGTCTTTGACCAGCCTCCCCACGTAGATTGAGCTCGGATTTGGTGTCAAATCAACTTGGGAGCCGATCCATTAGTGGTTGGGAGGTCGACCAGCTTCATAAATGCGCCGTTTGGCAGGCGCACGGATTTTGCACCCCACAGTCGCGCATATGCGCTCAAGGTACGAAGATGTTGCGCGCGCGCGCGTGCCCAGTGGGTGCAAAGCGCCTTGTAATTTTTTGGCCATTTTTGTATAGTTTTGACCCTTTTGTTGTGCTGTGGAATTAATCCTTGTGCCATGAATGACTGTTTTTCTGTGCTGACGATGTGGAGTTCTTGTCGCCCTGTGTGGACGAAATTTCAGTGATAACACTAATATTATAAATATGTGGTTTCATTTTGTTCCACTCATAAATCTAAATCAGTGGTATCAAAGAAGTCTGCTCCTTGTCGGTTTTTTAATGCATGTCCCCGACGCGGTCAAGGTATAGAGAGTTGGGTCTCGAGCTTGTTTCTCTTTAGGAAAAATAATATCGCACGCCTAAGAAATCGTCCATGGAGGGAGAAAATAAAGACGGTGGGATAGGAGATCCTTTCAAATGTTTCCTGAGGAATCCCTTGAGCGACAGAGGAACAAGATGATGGACAGCTTTGCACAAATCCTTCGATGGCTGTCGACAAGCGACGCATCCACCTCAAGATGAGGCACCACCCCCTTCAAGGTACAGATCAATTTTAATATTCCTATATTTGAATTTCAAATAGATGTTGATGTCGTAGATAAATGGTTAAACCTTCTAGATGGGTTTTTTTCTATCCACAGTGTTTTCTATAGAGAAATGATTACATTTGTGCTCCTCAAGATGGTCCCCATGTCAAAGATTGGTCGGAGACTTTCTGTGAGAAAAAAGGAAATAGAGGGATCCACATTATTTGAAAATGCACCCATTTGGGGTTCCTTCAAGGATGTTATTAAGGAACAATACTACCCTATTGGAAGTTATGACAACTTGTATACACGATGGACGACATTGCAGAAGGAAAGAGACCAAATAGTTCCAGAGTTCACGAACGTCTTCCATACCTTGCGCACCAAGTTGGGTATCAAATATTCTGAGAGACATATGGTGCTCAAGTACCGCGGTGGTCTACATAGATACATCCAGACATAAATGGATTTTTTAGACATCTCATCCTTGGGTGTGGCCTATCGATATGTCATCAAAATCGAGTATAATATTAAACAAAAGACACGGTCGTTTGGGTCTGGGAACCCCTCACAGCAGAAGAAAGGAAAGGGTGTCCCCAACCCGCAAAACAAAGGACAAAGCAAAGATGGGAAACCTCAGGACAACTAGTCCAAGCCGCAAGAAAAGAAGGATAATTGGAAAATGAAGAAATATACCAGGAAGCTGTGCGACTTCCATAAGAGCCCCCGACATAACACTGTTGATTTCCTCTCAAAGCGGTCATTGGTGGTTGAGGTAAAAGCCTTTGAATTAGATGCAGGTTCCAACTCTGAGTTAGAACCAGAAAAGGGGAGACGGATCATTGACACGGAACCCAGTGCCATTGTTGCTACCACCAAGATCAAGCCCAGTGAACCTGATGATCCAAAGGAAGGAGAGTGCCTCTTTCATTCACAGATGTGGGTAAAAATCACTCTACTACAATTCATCATTGATAGCGGTAGCCAGAAGAATCTCATCTCAGAAGAGGTCATCAAGCGGCTAGCCCTGGCGACAAAGCCGCACCCACAGCCCTACACCATCGAATGGCTCCATCAAGGAAGCGATCTTCGCATCAGCCAACAGTGTCACCTATCATATGGCATCAATCCATTCAAAGATGAGGTATTGTGTGATGTGGTTCCCCTTGAAGTTTTCGATGTTCTTTTGGGCCAACCTTATTTATGGAAATTCCATGTTGTATATGAGTCTATGTCTCACAGTGTTATTATTACTTTGAACAGGAAATTGTACAGGATACCTGAGGTAGTCCCACCTAGTGTTATGTCATTGATCTCTTCCAAGCAATGCAGGAAGGTCATTTCTCAGATCGTGAATTTTGTCTTCTTCATGATTCGCTCTCAGAGTGAGGGAACAGTTGTAGCAACATCCATGTCATATGCGGCTCACCTCTCCATGCAGCAAAATCAAGTGGATAAGTTCATGGAAGAATACAAACACATCTTCTCATCACCTAATGGGGTACCTATGCATTGTCAGTTCAAGGATCCAATCGATCTGACCCCCGCGCACTGCTACCCAATGGGCCAGTATATCACCGCTCTCTACTAGAAAATGAGGAGATCAAGCATAAGATCTGAGAACTTCTCCACAATGGGCACATATGACCCAGCTCATCACCTTGTGGAATCCCAATCATACTGGTGTAGAAGAAAGACGGGACTTGGCGACTCTGCATTGAATATCGGGCCCTAAATAAAATCACAGTTAGGAATCGGTACCTGATTCCCCGAATCAACGATCTCCTTGATCAACTCAAGGGGGTCAAATACTTTAGTAAGATTGATCTGAAGTTTGGCTACCATCAGGTCCCAATATAATCAACAGATGTATGGAAAACTTCCTTCAAGTCAAAATAAGGTCTTTTTGAATGGTTCTACATGCTCTTTGGTTTGAAAAATGTCCCAGCAACTTTCATGAGGATGATGGACGACATATTGTGGTATTTCATTAATTTTTTTGTGGTGGTGTATCGGGATGACATCCTCATCTACAGAAAGACTTGGGCAGAACACTTGCAGTATATTCAGTAGGTTCTGCACACTCTGCAACAGCACAAGCTATATGCCAAATTGGAAAAATTCTCCTTCGACATGGACAAGGTCCAGTACCTAGGATACATTGTTGATGCACATGGTGTGCATGTTGATCCAGCCAAAATACAAGTCATCCATGACTGGACAGCCCCAACCACGCTCACTGAGCTTCGGAGCTTCTTATACCTTTCCAATTTCTACCGAAGGTTCTTTTTGGGATTCTCCCATATTGCATGGACCCTCAGCCAAATAACCAGAGGTGGTGGTAAGGAAAAATTTGTTTGGTTCATGTCCCAACATAAATTTTTTGATGATCTGAAGCAGCGCTTGTGCTCCACCTCAGTGCTTTCATTACCTGACTGGAAACAACCCTTTGGCATCGAGATAGATGCTTCAGACTATGTTGTGGGCACAGTCATCACTCAACATGGACACCCCATGACCTATCATAATGAGACACTATCATATTTCGTTCGTAAGTACCCTACTTACGACAAAGAAATGTACTCCATTGTGTAATCCTGTCGCTAGTGGAGGCATTACATTCTTGGGAAGTAGACAGTCATCAACATTGATCATAAGTTGTTGTAGTTCATGCAAATACAAGGAAAATTGCAGAATGATCGCCATCAGAAGTGGTCCACATATTTGCAGCAGTTCCACCTCAACATCAAGTATAAAACAGGAAGTACCAAACAAGTCATTGATTTCCTCAGTCGACCTTCAATCACGGCACTCACCACAATCCTCAATTCTTGTGGCCATGAGACCTCCAGATGGCCCCACCTCTATGAGACAGATCCTGACTTCGCCAACACCTACCAGATGTTGGGCGCAAACACAACTGTCACCAATTTCCATCTTCAAGATAGGTTGTTGTGCCATCTAGTCCATCTATGTGTTCCATCAAGCGAGCGAGTGACGTTGATTTGGGAAACCAACTATAGTCGGGCAGCAGGACACTTCAGCATGGAAAATACAGTGGCAGTGTTGCAGTGGAATTTATACTAGCCAAAACTTCGACAAGATGTCAGCAAGTATATCTGGTCCTGCACTGCCTGTGTTATTTCCAAATCGGTTATTAAGAAACAAGGCATGTACACTCCTCTGCCTACTCCTGACATGCCTTGGGAGTCCATCTCAATGGACTACATGTCGAGCCTTTCGTCCACCAAGCAGGGAAATGACTGTGTTTTTGTGGTTGTTGATTGTTTTTCCAAGATGGAAATTATGGCCACCTACTAGAAGAGCATCACAATGGAGACCACTTCGAAGATCTTATTTGAATGAGTGTGGGTACACTTTGGGATCCCACAAACCATTATCTCATATCGGGACAGTTGGTTCCTCAGCACATTTTGGTCGAGCCTTTGGTCACTGTTGGACACCAAGCTCACCAATTCCACTGCCTTCCACCCCTAGATGGATGGCCAAACCAAGGTCGTCAACTGGATGATCGTGCACATCCTGCGCATGTACAATTCTAAGCACCCCTGTACCTGGGATGAGATTTTTTCCTATGTTCAACACAGCTACAACAAATCCATACATAGCTCAACCGTCCATAGCCCCTTTCAGGTGGGATTGGGATTTGAACCATTGGGTCCCATGGATGTTTCACTACCCCTTGCGGCCACCCAGGAAGACTCGGCACATGTTTCAACTGGAGCTGACAAAGCCACCCAATTCATTGAGTGGATCTAGCACATCCACCAACAGGTTCAAAAAATTTTACAAAAGTCCAATGCCAAGTACAAGTGGCGCCATGATCAACACTGTGTGCCACACCAATTTTAGGTGGGAGAAAAAGTTTGGTTGCACTTGCAGAAAGAACGCTTTACAGGGCCTCATTGGAAGCTTCATCCACTCTATTATTGACCCTACACCATCACCAAGTTTGTGGGTGACAATTCTTTTGAGCTCAACCTTCCCCCATTCCTTGGCTTGCACCTAGTATTCAATGTGGGCCTCCTTCGGCCTTATTTCCCACCATTATTGGACACCTCAGAGATAGCAGAACAATTGACACCAACAGAGCTCAACCTTGACTACATGGAATAGGTATCCATTGATAATATCATGGACACACAGGTCAAGGGTACTCGCCAGTAGAGGATCCAACTCTATCAGGTTGTCGACTCATAGCATCTCTTGCACCAAGGCCAGTGGCTCACCCGGGGATAAATTCAACAGAAATTTCCTCATCTGATGGGGGCACTCAACACAATGGAGACCATTGATTTCTAAAGGGGGAGGATTGATCCAGGAGGATCTCGGTGGCCACCCACCTTGTCCAACTAGCTCAAAACATTTTTTTGGCAACTTACTATTTTTAGCATTTTTTCTGTTCTTGAACTTCCAGGGCCATTTTGAGGGCCTAAACGATCCTTTTTCGCGATCAGGAACGTCAATGATATTTGTTGACACTCGAATCTATTAGGATTGAAACGGATAATAATTCAATGATTGACCCATGATAATAATTCGATGATTGACACATGATGATTCCATATTGTTTGCAAAACTCCGTAAACTTTGACCTGATGAAGATCGAACCATTATCTGTGATAAATTTATCTAGGACACCAAATCTCGACATATTGTTTTCTTTGAGGAATTTAATTAGTTCTTTTGCATCAGCCTTCTTTAATTCCACCACTTCCGTCCATTTCGTGAAATAATCTGTAGTCCTTAGAATGTACATATTCCCCTTGCTAGACTTTGGATTAATTGGCCCAACAACATCAAGTCCCCATTGGGAAAATGGTTTTTCTACCACAATGGGATGCAAAGGCATCACGAATTTTTTCATTTTTCCTTAAAATTGTTGGCATGATAAACACTTCCTTATTGTGGCATACGAAACTCTGAAGATTGATGGCCAGTAAAATCATGCTCTGATTATTTTGTGGGAGGTTGCAGTAGGTGCAAAGTGTCCACCACATATTCCCTCATGGAATTCTATGATTAGTTCTTGGGCTTGATTTTCATCGACGCATATTAGCAGTATACCATCATAATTTATTTTGAACAATATGTCAGCAATCATCACGTATTGATTCGACTTCATATTCAATGTCCTTCACTCCTTGGGATTCATGGTGTTAGGAAATTG
This sequence comes from Picea engelmannii, assembly GCA_009831015.1. Classification (NCBI taxonomy): domain Eukaryota; kingdom Viridiplantae; phylum Streptophyta; class Pinopsida; order Pinales; family Pinaceae; genus Picea; species Picea engelmannii. Next base: position 43,195 of record ML825877.1, on the reverse strand, counting down.
CTTGGACCTTAAGTAGAATATAATATCTCTGTACCATTCTGAATCAGCTAATGGTTCTCTGAATGAGATTGAAATCATCACATCGACTGAATCCTCATTCATGATGATCTTGCATAAACCTTGTCCTTTGATTTCCTTTCAAGGTTTAATCTTGATATCATATTATTGTATCTTTGCCAACCAGTTAGCCCATTCGCCTTCTCTCAACTGTTGATTTAGAAGCATCTTCACTGGTGATGAGGGAACATAAGCAATAATATGGGAGTTTAGTATATATGTACGAAAGTGCACTACTTCTCTTAAAAGAGCCAAGGCTTTCTTCTTCAGTTCTGAATACCTCAACTCATAGTCATCCACGGTTTTTCTCATAAAACTTATTGGGAGTTCTTCTCCTTTGTTATTTTCTGAGTGAGAACAGATGCAACAACTGTCTCTGTAGCAAATGAATAGATAATGAAGTCTCTTTAGAAGTTTGGACTGATGAGGATAGGAGCAGTGGTGATTTCTCCTTTGATATTGTTGAACGCCTCCTAAGTATCCATTTTACATTCAAACCTCTGCTCCTTTTTCCGCTACAAATTGATTGGCTTTACAATGTTTGCGCAGTCAGGGACAAATCTTCGCACAAAATTGATTTTTTCAAAGAATGACTGGACTCCCTTCTTGGATTTCGGGGGGTTGAGCTGGTTTATTGTTTTAACTCTTTCCATATATATGTAAACCCCTTCCTTGCATACAATATGGCCTAACAATTTGCCTTGAGTCACAGTGAACAAGCATTTCTTTGGATTCAGAGAAACGTCATGTAATCTACATTTTTCAAAAATCTTTCTCAAATGATGGATATGATCATCCTTTTTCTTTGAATGCATCGTCAACTCATCTTGACAGTCTACCATAAACTTTCCTATCAACCCGATGAATGCATGATCCATGGCCCTTTGGAATGTGGCTCCAACACTCTTCAAACCAAAAGAAATTTTGGCATATGCATATGTCTGCCACAGTGTGATAAATGTTGTCTTTTCCCTATCTTCCTTGGCCACCAAGACCTGGTTATATCCAGGGAAACCATCCAACATGGACATGCAGGTCGATCCAGTAGCATGTTGTAGAAGAAACTCCATATTAGGCAAAGGAAAATTATCCTTTATGCTTTCTTTGTTAAGGTCTCTGAAGTCAACACACATCCGGATTTCCCGAGTCTTTTTTCTTACAATCACTGGATTTGAAGACAGTCTGAATGTATGATGGGATAGATTATCCCTGCCTTCTTCAATTTCTCCAATTCAATTTTTACCAGAGGTTTCATCTTGGGATTCATCATCCTTATTTTATGTTTTACTAGCTTTGCTTCTTCCCTCAAAGGAATGATATGTTGGAATATAGTTTTATCGTAAGATTTCAAATCATCATAGGTCCAAGAGAACACATAAATATATTCCTTGAATAAGGAAACATATTAGTCAACTTCTTCAGTGGTACAATCAACTCCCAAGTTGACATATTTCAGGGAATTGTCAGTTACAATATTGACTTTTCTTGTTTCTTACACTTTTTGAACTGAAACTTATTCAAGGAGATTATTGGCATGATCGTCTTTTGTAAACAAGGATTCATCTTGTATACAATATTTGGGGACATCATACGATCGATCGTCTTCTTCGTCGTCATCATTTAACAAAAAAAATTACAATCGTTCATTGTTCTCAAATACTTGCAAGTACTCAACGTTATCGGGCACGTATGGTCGAAAATCTTTTTCTATTTGGAAAGGAATTTTTCTTTGGGCATCGTCTGGGTTTGACAATGAGGCCACCAAGGCTAGTGAATCGGCCTTGTGATTCTTGTCTCTTGGAATGAAATAAATGTTGAAGGAACTAAAAGATTCCATAAACTCGTTAACACTTTTGAAATACAACTTAAGTCTTTCCTTTTTTATTTTATACCTCTAAGAAACCTGATGACCAAATCTGAGTCTCCAATTACAATGAGATGTTCTATTTTCATTTCCTGTGCAAGGATCATCCGCTAAATAAAAGCTTCATATTTTGCCTCATTATTTGTGCATGAAAACTCCGGTCTTACAGCATGGGGATGCATAGTCTTACTTGGACTCAAAATAACAATTCCAACTTCGTTCCCATATTTTGAACAGGCTCCATCGAATGACATCCTCGAGTAGCCTTCAAACAAACACTCTTGATTCCCTGCACCTTGAAATTTCTCTAGGATTTCGTTGTGCTCCATGTCTAGGATAGCATAGTATCCAATCCCAACATCTATATAATCTTCCATCAATTCATTGTCTTTCTTCTTGAAAGAGAAGAGTTTTATAGGTTCACGGGGTACTTTAATCATCACTCACTCTTTTCCCAGTAGCATCATACAACTTTTGTCGTTCATTATATATCCACCGATCATGGATGTTCAGTCTCTTCCAATCACAACTCCATATGCTAGAGGAATGTCTACCACAATAATATTGAAAATTGTAAGGATATGGGGAGTTGTTGTAATCCAAGCATAAAAATCCTTGATTTCTCCATACGCTGGCACTTTTCTAGAATCAATCGCATATATGCTTTCACCGGTTTCATAATACTTAGTGCAACTCATGCCCAATGCCTCCATGACCGCAAGTGGCATTATATTGTTTGTCACACCAGTTTCAACTAAACAATTATGTAGTGCAACATCATGATTTTCAATCGAGATGTAGAAAGGCGGAATTTTACCTCTCAGCTTGAAGTTGACGAGCTCTGGCTTTGTTTTGGAATGGTAATGGATCATCCAATAACTTTAAAATATTATGTCTTTGTTGGGGAATATTCGCCACTTCCGTAAAGGGAAAAGTTATCCTCAATTTACTTAGGTCCTTCACGACATTATGCATCATTTGAGTGGAGCTTGATGCCAGGTGTTTCCTTTTAGTTCCATTTCCATCCGTCACTTTCTCATTTGACACTTTTTCATTTGTTTTTTCTTTTTCCTTTTATTTTTGTTTTTCCTTGTCAGAGCCGCCTTTATTTTTGGGTCTATTTACAAATCCTCTTGTCTGGGTGACGTTTTCTTGGGAGTTGGAATCGTTGTAGCCCTCTCAAAATATATACATGGACGTCTTGCATTTGTCCAGTTCCACAGTTTCAGATATTTCATCAGGTAAGTAATAATTTTCTTGCTCAAGTAATTGCTCATCATAGACATCATCAAGAACGGTCGCGTTTGGAGTAGGTTTTCTGGGAACCCTTTGTCTTTGTGGGTTATTCGTGTTCTCAAACCTCACTTTGTTTTCAGGGGGAGGGTTCTTCCTTTGATCTAAGATTGGTATTCTTTGGTTTGGCATGTAATTATCTCCCCTGCTCAGTCTGGTTATCTCATTCTGCATTTGTTTGATGGTTCTATTCATCTGTGCAATTTCAATTCTTTGCTTAGTTTCATGCGCCGCCACAAGGTCAACCTTCACGTCAGGTATGGTCCCCTTGAAAAATACTCCTCCCTCCATTTGAATATGAGCTGCTCGAGGCTTGAATTCCTCATTTTTTCTTGAACTCGAAGCTCCTTGGTTATCAATATTTAATCCTCCCAGTTTCCTTTGTACTCTTCCCGGTGTAATATTGGGGTTGGCACCCGTTTCAATCGTAATTTCTTCCATCTCAGTAGCTTTAGTCATTGTCTCCTCCAAAGTATTCATTTGGGATGTTATTATGGCATATTTTACATTCAGAGGCATTGCATTCTTATAACAACTGAGAATGAACGAGTCATTTGGTATTTTATCTTCTAGAATTCTACTCAAGGTCTTATTGAACCTGAGATTAAAATCTTGTATCCTTTCATTCTTCCTCAACCCAATCTGGGTGAAATTGATGAGGAGGGTATGGTAAGCAATTGAAGGGGAAAAAATAGTCAGGAACATAGCTTCGAGGTTGTTAAATGAGAGAACGAATCTAATGGGAAACGTTGTATACCATTCATATGTTCTTTTTGATAAGGTTTGCAAAAACAAACTTACCATGACATCGTCATATTCAACACGGTGAAAATCAAAAACATCAAGAAATAAGTGCAAATGCCTCTTTGCATCGATTGCTTTGTCTCCAGAAAATTCCTTTAAGGTGCCCTTAAGGAGAACAGGGAGCTCATGTTGCTGACCTATAATATTAAGAGGGGAATCTCTTACCCTTCTATTTTCAAATCTTGGGATTCCTTGATTTCTTACATCATCTCTTCCACCTCCTTTTCTCTCCTCATGATGGTCATCTCAGGGTTGTTTGTCTCTCACTTCCATGTCTGGAGAGATTCCAGGAATAGGCATTTCACTTCTAAAAATAAAGAGTTGCTTTCTTTTACTTCTGGTAATGGGTCCCTTGTATTCGTCCAGCTTCAATTATGACCTTGTTCTTGTGTTTCTCTAGCTAGTCTTTGATTTCTTCGGTCTTGTCATTCTTCTCTCCTCTGTCTCCGGAGGATTTCTCTTTCTTCTTATTGGACCAATGTTTGCCACAAACTTTCTAAATCTTCACGGGTCTGGGCCGTTGATATTACTAATTTGTATAACTAATGTAAAATGCTTCATTGATTATTCAATCAAATTTCCAAATGGGGTTGACTACCTTGGGGTAAATTCATATATTCTTTCAAAAACATCGGGTCAGGTTTTGAATTTTTAGTTCATTCTCCAGTATGGTCGCCAAAAATGTTGATGCTTGAATCCGTTAGGATCGAAACGGCAACCTCACGAGGATGTGAATCCCCCTATGTTTTTATAGAGGTGGTACTCCTCTCGCTAGGACCTTTTCCTCTATGTTTATACAATTCATTAGTACTGAGTACCATCTCTAAGTCACCAGCAATGTGGGTAGGATTACCCAAGTTATTATCTTCTTCTTCTCCTAGAATTGTATGGATAAAGAAACTGCTAAAACCCACTGTCAACATATGTTCCACAAATATTCCATTAGGGTCAAACCCTCTAATATTTTCAGCGTACTTGAGATTAGAGTTGTGGAAGTGGTTAGCGAATTCATCAATTTTGTTCATATTTCTTAATATAAAATCCCCAACTTTCCAAGGCAATGGTATAAATTGTTTTTTTTGTTTCTCATGAAAAAAGTGCAGCCCAAAGTTATATTGCCTTACGAATTCTGTGAAAAACATTTTTTCAGATATATGGCATGGAAGAAAGGAAGGATTTTCCTTAGAACCAAAAATCTTGATGACATTGTAATTCTCCATTTGTTCCATAGTCTCCTTTCTATCCATAAATTTACTAGCTTGAGCAGATATTCTTGGGGTGTCTTGTCCAAACAAGAACTCTTTAAAAACCGAGTCAAAGTCGTTGAAAACTTCATAAAAATGCAGGGAAGATTTGTGACACCATAATGCTTGGTACCAGAAGGTCACAAGGTCGAATTCACAATTCACCTTTTTTCATATAGATAATTTAGGAAACGGACAGCAATGTGCTATCGCGAAAACCAAATAAGAAGACATAAAGAATTTCTTATCTTTTTTATATTGAGACGATTGGGAAGAGATTTCGATGGAAATCAACTTCCCCCAATCAAAAATGGCATGATCCTTGATGGTAAAATATAAGATGTAAAGAATCATACGGGAAATGCTAGCAGTGTTTTCTTGGCTCGTAACTCTAGTGAATAACCAGGCAATTTCCCGAAATGGGTTTTTGAACAAGTTGACCTACAATATGATAATATCCTCAAGGATGGCAGTGGGATTCTCCAAGAATTCTGGTAAGATATCCAGTTCGTTGTCATGCTTTTTCAAAAATTATCTACAATCTTCACCTTTGAAGGTGAGCGTTGGCTCTGGGAGTCTCGGCATCTTATGGAATACTTGAGGCGTAAGAATAATGGAAGAATGGTCCTGGAGTGTAATTATCCGTTGGCTTGGTATGTATTTCTTGGTGCACTAGGAAACCAATTCCTTGCAGTCAAAAACTTTAGGAACACAACCTACACGCGCAATTACAAACGTCCAAATTACTTCCTTTTGAGCATAAGGGGGTGATTAATAAGAGTATGCTCTAGACCACTGAAAATTTCGATCATCTCATCCAAAAATGTTCAAGGTATCTCCACAGAACTGTTGTCGAGCTGTTGCTACCATAAGTTGACGAGAATGTTCATTTTTATCCAAATAATATTAGAAACGGGTGCTTGAGAGACAATATATAATCTTCTACAAATCATGTTTTAATGTGGTTTAATGAAGAAGTTCCTCGAGCCCTTCTCCTATTAATGAAAATATTTAGGGGACCTGCATAATGATTTATTAGCATTAAACCATACTAAATGTGCATTGGGAAAATTGTGAAGGTGGCGGGGACAGAAAGGAGCGGAATAGGATTTGAGACTTTTGCGAAACCGCCAACCCGCGAATGGAGAAGGTTGAAAAATGGCTAAGTGTTGTGAGGTGGTCGGACGGACTCAGCATAGGAGAAATGAGATACTTGGAAGCTCAGGGAGTCGGGGGGTAAAAATGTAGATCATGGATCTTTTGGATTGAAAATGTATATCACGGAACATGAGATATGAGAGTTTGACCCCGCCAACCCGGGAACCCGCGATTGAAAAAACGGATAAGTATGGGATAATGTGGCGGTCAAACGGACTCAATATGTGAGAATGTGGATTGGAGATGAGGATTCATGAGTCTACCACCCCAGGAACCCGTCATTCTGAAAAAAAGGACTAAGCATAGAACTAAAAAGGGAGAATAGAAGGGGAAAAAGAAAAGGGGAAAATGGGTAAGTATAGAAGAGGGAAAATAAAGGGAGAAAGTAAGTTGGGAAAATAGAAAAGGGGAGGGAAATTTAGGAAGAGGTAATTGATCTCAACATAGACGAAGGTTTGGATTGATCCCCATAAATGATTCTCGTCGTCAATACCTTTCCAACGAGATATCATGCGATCAAAACGGAGATTGTATGCAAAAGTTACGACCCTGGAAAGTTGATGTATTAACTTACCCCAACGGAACCCACATGACTTTTGGCGCTTCATCTCCTAGGGTTAAGTTTTTGGATGTCTAGGGTTTGGGAATTCTTGTTTATTGTAAAAAGGCCTTCAAAGCCTCATTGTACTCATCTTCTTGCGAATTAGCGTAGTCGTCACATCTCTTCTTATAGATAAGTTGCCACCATTCTAATAAGCTTGTTTCAGTCTGCATTTTACAGTTTCCAACATATTTCTTATTTAATAGAAGCCAAGTTTTATTGTATCTTTGTTATTGTTCATTTTGTCTCTGTGTTAATATTATAAATATGTGGTTTCATTTCGTTCTGCT
>ML825877.1:7151-29749 GCA_009831015.1 Picea engelmannii | reverse complement strand
CAGAGTATTAAAGGCATTTAGATGTTCTGTCACAGAATCTCCATCTTTCATCCTAAGATGATACAGCTTCTTTCGAAGAAACAACTTGTTTACCAGGGACTTTGATTGATACAAATTCCCTAACTTATCCCATAGTTCCTTGGTTGTAGATTCTCTCGAGACATTTAACAACACTGAATCTACCAAGCATAGTCGAATAGTACTCCTTTCTCTTCTGTCCAACTTCTCCCAATATTCCTACGACATACCAGTAGGTGGTGTACTAGTAGTTTGTGTACTATTAGGTTGTGTACCAGTCGTCTATGTGCCAGTAGGTTGCATACCAGTAGGTTGTGTACCAGGATCCTCAGCGATCCATTGTTCTTTGTCTACAAGAAGGTCCTCCATCTTGAGCTTCCATAGCTCAAAGTTTTTACCGTTGAACTTCTCTATCTCGATTCTAGAAGAGCTCGTCATTCCTCTTTCTACACTCGAATAACCACTGCAAAAGCTCCCACTAAACCTAGGTTTATCACAGACCCAAGATAAACTTGATCTATCAAGACCAAGCCAAACCCTCAGCAACAAAGGTGTCCCTCTGAAGCAAAAAATGAGCTCTAATACCACATGTAAGTTTTAAACCTGTGAATTAAAGAAATGCATATAGATTCTTAAGAAAAACAGAAATTAATCAATGGCTCATACACATAGTACACAGAGATTTACACCAGAAACCCTTAACCGGGAGAAAACCTTTCAACTCTTCATTGTATTAATTTCACCATTCACCATACAATATATACAATGTTTTTAGGTATTCCGTAGATACAAAAACCCTAATCCCTTAAACTAGGATTATTTTAGAAAATCGCTAAAAATAGAAAAATCCTCTAAAATAGCAAAAACCGCCCAAAAAAAAATTTGGGGTGTTGCGCGTAACCAACGGGGCATACATGGCCTCCCCTGGGACCCCCCTAGGAAGTGCCCGGCGCACACGACACAAAGAGCGAAGGAATTTGGGATCATCAGACGTAGTTTTTGAACCTAACACGCCCACACACACACACGCAAAGAATATAACACATACCCAACAATTACATCAGTTGTTAACACGATGGGTCTAAATTTTAACCATCGTAAAAAATAATGTGGATACATTATGGATAAGAAGATTTTACATATCAAAAATAATGTGGATACATTATGGATAAGAAGATTTTATGGATCAGGGATTGGTTGCGAAGAGAGACAGGTATAAGATAGCCTTTATAACTCCTTGGGGGACTTACTCTTACATTCGCATTCCTTTTGGTTTAATGAATGTGGGTGCTACTTTTCGTCATGTTATGGACTTTGATTTCTTAGATTATCTTTTTAAGTTCATAGTAGTATACCAGGATGATATAACTATTTTTTCCAAAGATAGAAATGATCATATTAGTCACTTGTGAAATAAAATTTACCAGTGTAAATCTCTTGGCATTTCACTCAACCCAAAGAAGTCAATTCTTGGGGTGTTTGAAGGAAAGTTGCTCAGGCACATAGTTTCAAAGGATTGTGAGAATTTATCCTGAGAGGGTCAAAGGAATATTAGAGATCCCTCTTCCAGCTAACAAGAAATCCATTCAGTCCTTCTTTGACGGGATCAACTTCATGAGGCAGTGCATTCCCAACTTCGAGGAGATAGTCAAGCCAATATCAGATATGCTAAAGAAGGGACATGATCTCAAGTGGAGAGATGAATCCAAGAAATTTTTTAATGATATTAAACAGGCTTTGTGTCACTCACCCGTTCTTGTTAGTCCTAATTATCAGAAAGATTTTCAAATATTCTCGTTTGTCTCTGACTCTACTATTGTTGTTGTGCTTTTGCAGAAAGATGATGATGGATTGGAGCAGCCCATAGCTTTCATGAGCAAGGCTTTGCAAGGACCGGAACTAAATTACAAATTAATGGAAAAACAAGCCTATGCTCTTTTGAAGGGGTTGGCCCACTTTAGGTCGCTTATGTTCCCCACCCCATGGTCAAGGAAATTTCGATTAATAAATATTGCAATGGAACCAGGGGGATATGGATTACAAAGATACAAGAATATGACCTTGAGGTGAGGTGTACCAAGTTGGTTAGAGGCCAAGGACTAGCAAAGTTGATGGAGGAGAAGAATCTGGAAGCAGTGAAAGATCAACAGGTAGGTCCACAGGTAAATCTCTTAACTGATCCTTTCAAGAATTTTGATTGGTACCAAGACATTCTCCTCTTTTTGACAAGTTTATCATGTTTTCCTAACTACACCAAAGACGTAGAGGTAATCTTTGCAACTTCATGCTACCAAATATTGTTTTTGGCTGAGCGGATTGGGCTAGAGGAACTCTGAAGAAGTCATCTTACGATGTGTGAGTGGTGATGAGTCCAAGGAGATTTTGAAAGAGATCAATTCCAGAGTGTGTGGTGGGAATTTCTCTGCTCGAACCACTGCACAAAAGATTATGAGAACAGGTTATTATAAACCAACACTACTTAGAGATGTGCATTCATATGTTCGAACATGCAAGGCATGTCAATGGTTTGAAGGCAAGCATAAGCTTCTTGCTTTGTCTTTGGATCTAATTATAGTAGAGGCCCCTTTCCAACAATGGGGTCTTGATTTCATTGGACAATTCTTGCAGAGTTATAGTGTTGGGAACACATGAATATTAGTAACTACATATTACTTCACCCAATGGGTTGAAGCGATTCCATTGAAGACATCTTCTAGTGTTTCTATTATCAAGTTCTTGGAGGAAAATATCCTCACTTGATTCGGAGTTCCACAAAAGCTTACGACTGACAATGCTAGTGTGTTAAGATCAGTTGAGTTGCTTTCCTTTTTTTCTCAGTATGGCATCACTTTGGCCCATGTAGCTAATTATTATCAACATGGGAATGATTTAGCAAAGTCAAGAAACAAAAATCTCATCAAAATAATCAAAAAAACAATCGGGGATAACAAAAGTGATTAGGACAGTGGTCTCAAATATGTTTTTTGTGCGGAAAAAATTACAAACAAGAGATTAACTGGTAAGAGCACTTTTGAGTTGGTCTATGGATTAAATGTTATATTGCCTACTAATATGAAATTGTCGATATACAAGCTATTGGGACATTTTTCCACCAACAAGGAAGCATTGCAAAACCGCATCGATTGGTGAAACTATAGGAAGATAGACTTATGACATATACACACTTCATGGATTATCAAGCACAAATCAAGAAAGTGTTTGACAGAAAAGGAAAAGGGAAAACAATTCTAGGTTGGGGACATGGTCTTGTTGTGGGACAAGAAAAATGAAAAATCAGGTGACCAGAGCAAGTTCAATAGCCTTTGGTTGGGCCCATACCATGTTGATTTCGCAGTGGGACATAACACATTTCAGTTGATCGATTTAGATGGTGATCTCATGGGCATATCAGTTAATGGGCAGTGTTTGAAGTACTTCTTCCAATAACAGACCTAGTCCCAACAATTTTGGGTTTTGGGGGGCTATCATTTTAGTTCATTTTTCCTTTCCATATTATTATTTCAATATTTCCTTCTTGCTGATTTTTTTAAGTTTTTAAGACAGCAATTTACCTTTCCTTTGCAGTGTCTTTCTTTTTAATCATTTACTTTCAAGTTTTTGCTTAAGTTTCGTTGAATTTTCCAAAGTATATCAGCGTGTGGTTGCATCTTGTGTTGTCTTTCCTTTCATAATATAGTGGCCTTCCGCTATTGTTATTCCTGGGTCAAAATATAAGTGTCATGTCTTTCATATGTCGAGCCTTTGTGTCTATCACTACAGTGAATCTGGACGGGGGTCCCATTTGTTCATGTTTCCAAAGCATTGAGCCTCTAGGATAGGTAAGTAAAGAGACATAGGAAAGTCTTGAGTCATCTTATGTCTTGTCTCTTCATTTCTTATGATTGAGTCTTCTGCTTTGAGTCAGTCATCTCCCTCATCCAACAATAGAGATATGGTACCTGGTTTTTTTATCTTATATCTTCTTGAGTTATCACTTTGTGTTGAGGGAAGAGATACATCCTTGCTCTTCTTTTTAGCATGTCATCTTGTATCGACTTTGACACATTATCTATGGACGATCCAGAAGTAGAGCGCCTTGGTAGCCATTAGACTCATTGACATTTATCTAGCATTCAACAAAGTATCATTGGGCCTTGATTGGATGATCCTTGTCATTGTTCGACTTTAGAACATCTTTCATAGTGACAGGTTGTGCTCGTACCTTAGGACCCATTGTCATTATTGGTGGTGTTCCTTTGCACTTGGCAGGTGTTTGCATTATTGACATCTAACTAAATGACTCTCTCCCTTGTCTCGACATCGACACATTTACCATGAGGAGGAGTGTACATATTGGGTGGTAGCAAGTAGCGGATTTGGATGAGACCCCTTATGTTTCAATGTTTCAATGGGAGATTTATATTGATTTGACGCCATTACCCATCGACAAGTTTTGGTATCATAGGTCAGCTTACAAGATCTTCTTGGTGAACTTAACGGACCTTTTCCTCTTCCAAACAGTTACAGGGGTCTATTTGGTACATTCTTTCAGTTCTCACAGAGCATCATCTACAGCTTACAAAGTTCTCACAAAGAATCAGTTTCAGTTTAACATACACAGAGATTCAAATGGTTCTCGACATCCCACAAGGGGATCCCGTCCCCTTGAGTCGCCATTGTTAACCCTTAGATTTTCACCCTTGAAAACCCTGAGGGTTAAGAGCCAGCATAAACCATTTAGGTTGGCATTCAAAGATTTTCCCATAGTTTTAGCACTTGCGTGAGCTAGAGGTTGGTTCCCATCAAAGACAGGTATTGGAGTGGTATGTGGTTGTTTTTTATTTAGACATAGAGCTAGCATAGTTTCACATGGACTTGAGGGAGATTTCTATATATAGCATGTGACCCTACTTTTTAGGAGACAGTGACCGAAGACTCAGTTGACAGTTTTGAACATACAGAATTGGTCATTGCATGATACTGAGCCCAATGACACTTTGTCCGAGGATCATGCAGGTACTTTATATTTTTAGCAGGTTGAGCCCCAAGCCTCGTATCAGGATTCTAAGCATACAGTATTGATCCTTGAGACAATCCAAGTTTTTTTGGACCTTTTCCAGGATGACTTGTCAGTATTTCTATGTGGCAAGTGGAGCACTAGAGCTCACATGTCAATTTTGATTGTGTATTTGGAATCCTCACGGAAAATCAAACTTGATGACTATGATATCATTGACATGCGGTGAGATTCTTTTTTTAGTAGCCTCTATTTTTAGGCATTTGACACATGACGATGTTCTCCTAGTAATCCTGGATGTTTTTGGCAATTTCCTATTTTTTAGGAGTCAGGCCCTATTTTGAGTAGTTTCTATTTATAGCAGGGGTGGTCGCCCCCAAAAGGTGAGAAGTGGTAGGGTCGAAATTCGACATTTGGCAGCGATGTAGTGCGACATGTGGCAACGAGGTGGCATAATTAATGTCAGGGCGCACTTTCCAAGGTTAAAAGCATCAAATGGAAATTAATTAATTAAAAGGAGGCATGTGGATGAGGTGGCGGTCTCATGGACGTGATTGATCCAATCAAGGATTAAATCACTCATTCTATTTTCCCTTCACACATCATTAACTCACTTTCCATGCAATTAATTCCATCAAAAGCCTTTTTAATACCTCTTAAACACCATATCCCTAAAAAATAAGGTCCATTCTCTCTCAATGGCTAGCGCATGCATGTCTTAGCCAAATTTAGCCCAAGAACATGTGTTTGATTCCTATTTTCCTCCTCCATGTGTTTTCTTCCTCTTAAATCCTAAGGCACATTAATTCCCTCTCATTAATTATTTCCCATTCCAAGAATGTCCCCTCACTCCCTCTTTTCCCACATGTGTGGCGCATTGCTTTCACTCTAATCCACTCCCTTTACTCCCATGTGCCACCTATTACCCCTAACTCTCCCTCTCTCCCTTATTTCCTAGTGCACTCATCCCTCATGTGCTTCCCTAGCCATTCATTATTTTCATTTCCTCACTCTTTCATCTCCTAGTGCGCGTTCCTCCTATTATTTAGGGCGCACTTCTCTTTATTATGAACATGAATCAGTTTCCTCACTCAAACACCTCTCTTCTTTCACATGTGCTAAGGTCTATCACTAATCTACTATTCTTCCCTCTCTCCACCTCTTATTTCCTACTACTCTCCCTAATCTCCATTACCCATGCGCTTCTCTCCTAAAAATTAGGGCATGGACTTTTGTTTACCTCTTTTACCATGCTTTCTTCCCTTTTTACCCTCAAACATGCACATTAACTCATGTGTCTATCCTCCCATGCGCATTGCTTACTCCTCTTCAGTCCTACTTAGCTCACTCATGCGAATACATTCCCCTTTTACTCCCTCACATGCACCCTCATGGTCTCTTGGTGAACTGTGCCCCTATTGCCTATATATTGGAGGCTTGGATACATTATCATGGTCAGATTTTTGCGCAACAACAACATTCACTTTCTCTCTCTCTTTTCTCATTCTCTTCTAGACAACTACTCTTCCTTTGTGCAAGGATAATCATTGTATCGGTTCTTGACTTACCTATTGTGGCGCAATCAACCCTTTGGAAAGCCTTTAATAAAGAAGCATTGTGTTTGCATCGAACTTTCTTTCTTGTTAGTAGTGTGCTCTTACTTTTATGCATTGATTAGTAGCTCATAGCCTATTGTTGTGATTATTTCAGTCTCTCAATTGGTTTTCTTTCCTTATCTCTATCCATCTTTCTCACACTAACACTGCAGAGTCCTTCCAAGAAAATTAAAACCATATTTTCCTAAAGGCTTCGCAATGTGTTTACATGTTGTCCAAGACATATATGTTGTTGATTTTTGTGTGTTTTTGCAAAAAAATTAGATCCAAGATCAACAACTCGATACCTAGGGACTCCCCTTTGAGTCTAACACGCACCAACCCAAACGGAGAGGAGGTTTGCTCGTGACAATTTGGGGCATTCTCTCCTTGAATTAACCTCTTTTCTATTGCTGACTTTTAATTATCAGATCTAATTGGAGGGTGAAAAAGTGTGCTAACACCACCTCAAAGGAGGTTCAAGCGCAACTTATGAGTTAGAAAGGTGTCTTCTCACTAAGGGCACTTGGGTCATCATACTTGCATCTAGGGTATTATCTTTATATGTACAATTGCTTGTGTTTCATTTCATTTCATTAAGTATATTGGGAGACAGTATATCCAAGCTTGCTTTGTAGGACCTCAGCCTATTAAGGTATCTTGGGGAGGGTTTCACTCTCTTCCAAGCTCCGTGTTGTATGCTCTCTTTCTTTAGTCAATGTAGCTTTCATCTTATTCATTTATGTTACTAGTTTAGCTCCAAAACCTAGTTAAGAGCTCTAACTCACCTCGCGTAGTGAATAAACCCTTTGATTCCCCCTCTTCTTTGCTTGTTCACCATAAGTAAAAGGGATAATTGATCTAAAGTTTGTTATGTTAGTTATCGTTTGCAGTGATTGAAAAGTGGGGCTAGTGACATGACATATTCTCTCCTTTTTCATTTCAGTGCTCTTTTCTTTCAAGCAAATAGATAGCTAGCTCACCAAGAGATCTAAAGAGAATAAACCGTAATTTTGTTTTCCTTTCTCCTACTGCTATATTAGTTCATTTATTTGTTGGTGTTTGGACTTATGAGAACTAGACACACAACATTACCCTGCATCCCTATATCACATATAATTTTACTTTTAACCCTAATCAATGTAGTGGTCTATTTCCCTCTTACTCTTCTCTCATTCTTTCCCTAGTTTTTCCAAGAGAAACCGAGCGACGACTCCACTTCCCTTCCAAGCACTCAAGCTTCAACCTTCTCCTTCTGAAGCCAGGCGCTTCATTGTGACCATCACGCTACATATACAACACTATCAACTTATTAGAGGAGACATATTTAATAGGATTGGATCCTACAGAGGCACTGTAAGCTCCACCCTACAAGCAGTCATGTCCAAGTAGCAACCTTCCGCATCAAATAATGTAGAACTACACTACAAATTTATACGGTCGGTCACTAGTAATGCTAAAGTTCGATAGTTTTAATTGTTTGGCAGTTTGGATCAAGTATTATGTTCTAAATTTGTTCGCAGTTACATGTCCCATATGTTGCAGTTCCTTTCATTTGGGCATTTAAAATGTAGTAATCTGATTTTTTTTCTAAATGCAATTATAACAAGCATTGCAATAGCAAATATCCTCTTGGTGATTCCTTTGACCAGAAAATTTACAATGGTCAGGAGCTTTTCTTCTTGTTTGATTCAAATCTCTCACTGGAATTCCAGCAAAGCGGTTTTATTCTCATTTATGCTCTTTATTCCAATGATGTTTTGAATTAGGTAGAAAGGGAAATTCCGTTTTTGGCATAATGTTGAAATACTGTATTCTATGGAGAGGTAAATTTGCGAGCATTCTACACCTGTAGCATTAGAAGGGAAGTACTGAACTGAATGGAGAATCTCTTATTGTTGAATCAAAACCAGTATTTTATTCAATTCTTATAACTGGAACATCGGGATTGAACCTCAAATCCTAAACCTTTTGCCAAGACGAAAACTACCAGATATTAGAAATGTGAGAAGGCCCAAATTCTTTTGAGAAAGATTCCCATCAGTTAGTCAATTTTCATCTATTGATGGGAGTGCTTATACCTTTTAGTGCATCGCATAGCAGTAAAATCACTATGTAAAATAGTGTCTAATAAAAACAATGCCAACCCAAAACAATTATTTTTTGGATTGGCATCCAGTCTGTCAACAAGAAAGCTTCATTGCAAATGGAAGAAAAAAGAGTCCTTTGACGTCATTGTAATTAAATAAATCATTTTTTCATCAGAACTTTGACTCCATCCCCAGGTATTCTTTGTCCTTGCAGGGGACTCACTCCCTGTATGTTGTAAATTGAATGTTATGAATGAAAAAAGAATATTCTTGAGCCTGGTAAAGATGACAACAGTTTTTAATAGCAAAAGAAAAATGAACGGACTGAACCAAAACGCAATTCTGTACCTTTGATACATGGTACAGAAGAATAAAAAATAAAAACTTGGACCACCAGGACTGAGTGACTGAATAAATATAAAGCAGTACTAGAAAGAAACTCAATTTAACCTCCTAGTGCTTTGTCCGGGGGTTGTCAAGTAGCTAAAATGTTCACCATCAAAAAGGCAAGGACATGGCATCTGCAACACTGTTGCCATCAATTCAATCTGTGTGATTCCTAGATAGTTTGCCGTCAAAATACATAGCGGTAGATGGCATCAGCCACACCATCCTCATCATTACTAGTCACAATTGCATCTGCTACAGTTTTTGCCTTGTCTGAACCATTAGCCATAGCAACTCCCCAACGAACAAGATTTAACATCTCCACGTCATTTTCACCATCCCCGATAGCCATAACCTAATGAACAGATTGAATCAAAAAACATTCAACTTATAAAAAATGACAGGAGCATAGAAAATTCAAAAGACTAGCAATTCCTACAAAGGGAACATCAAGCAGCACTAAACAAACCTCATCAACGTTTGCACCTAGATGATCAAGAAGCATGTGTACTCCATCCCCTTTTGAAGCACCTGATGGAAGAATCTCCAGCATTTCTGGGAGTGCCTGAACCACACGAGCACGCCCTGCTGTTGCTAGTGACCAATGTGGTCGCAATATGTTATCCACATTCTCAGCAGTGTCATAAAAAAGCAATTTCTGCCACATTCCAAACAACAGAAATGGTAGGGAACAATTTTGCAATGGGTAAACAATCAGTCAAGATATTAGAATTCAATGCACAATGAAATGGCATCAAATAAGGATAAACAAGCATACATACCTGTACATTAACGGAAGACAATAATTGTTCAACAGATGGCATTACTTCTGCCTTCAAAAGCAACGGGCGATGAATTATAATAAACAATGAACATAATAAAAATAATGTTCATTCCTAAAACTGACCAACAAATTCCATGCAAACCTTTGATTAGTGTACAGAAATGAAAGGAACATCGAAGGGGTCTGATAAGCCTATTCATTTCCTTAATATTTGCAAGACCTAAAATGTCAAATTAAAATACCTTGGGTTCGAAGTATACAGTATGAAGAGCATCAATTAGCGGGTGATCAAACAGCGTAACGATGCGATCTTGGCTAAAACCAACAAGAGGAACCCGATGCTCCAAAGAATATAAAAATGCCTGCATTCATAAACAAAAGAATGTGTTTACGTAAACGGCCCATTTTATAGATGATTTGGGCTTTAGTACTCTGACTATAGGTTGACTAATGCATTAAAAAGCAAGACTTCCTTTCCTGCAAACCAGTACCAAGTTGAAATACATAATACTGTATAAAAAGCCTAAACACTCAGAAAAGTTGGGGGGCGGGATTCTGGGGATTCAGTCTAAAATCCAAACCATCGTAACAGGCCACAAAGTCTATACTAGGTTTCTCCATTTGCACCATCAATCCACTATGTTAGATGATCAAACTAACCACTCCACCCATTTGAGGTCCTTCTAAAAGTATCAGGGTAAAAAATAAAGAAACTGTCCATTAGTTCTTGCCCAAGGGAACTGTTTTAGTGGAGTCCGCATTGACTCAATCTGCTCAACAACCAATTTCATAACCAGCTGCTGAACAGGACCTCTACCCATTTCAAAGCATTTACACTCCATAGTATTGTCTCTACTTCTATTATTAATAATACTGAATTATACTCTTTAAACAAAATAGGTTCAACAGTGAATTTCAATAACATGTATTTGTAAACTCAGACTGTAATGATACCTCGAGCAACAATACATGATGAATGGGCAAGTGAAAAACTTTCTAGTGGAAATTAAATTAGTAATCCAACAAGGTAACATCTGGCAAAATAGGTGCAAATACAAGTAAACAACTTCAAAAAAATACTTACACAAAAAACAACCTAAAGAAACAGAATGATAAGGGGTTTGTTTCTCAGAATGTGTGAACCTTGTTGAATTTTCACTAAGTGCTAGGCTCAAGCATGAGGTTTATTTCCTTTAGCATGTACTTGAACCATAAACAAATGCAGCAACACCATACACAAGTGCTGCAATAGCCAAGATCACAAGAAGAATAACCATGCACAAGAACACAAGAAGTATCCTGGGAAAACCCTTCTCAAACAAGGGAAAAACCCAGCAATCCTTTGCTATATTCTTGAGAGATCCCCCAACCATAAACCCTAGATGCACACAAGAGGGTGCTCTACAACCTTGAAACTAGCGCCCCAGGGAGATGTGCACTTCATCCGTACAGGTAGGTCTGAAATTTCCAAATGACAAGTGACAAGTGTGTGTTTCCGCAATGGGGAATCACCTCTATTTATACAAGACTAGACACATCAACAGGTGTGTCTATTGGCACAATAGGACCAACCTCAATAACTCAGTAATATAATTAATCATTACAATAAACATTAATTATCTTTCACATATGGTGGGGCCAACTTGTACCCTATAAATCACAATTAGGGTTACAAGTAAATCTTACACTCAGACAATATAGCAAGGGATCCACACATCCACTAGTGCTCGGCCACTAGTGACACGTCCACCTGTGCATAGCCACAGGGACGTCATACTCAACAGATCTTTATCTCAACTGAGTCCACGGGAGAATCATCTGGAGTACCATCTCAAGCCGATTCAACTTAGTCCACAGGAGTACAAGGCAAGAGACCATCTCAAGCTGACTCAACTCAATCCAGGGGAGTACAAAGCAGGAGACCACACATCGACTCAACTCAGTCCAGAGGAGAACGATACACCCATCACATGGGCACACCCAACACATGGGCTCTCTCACAGGTCGACTCAACGCAGTCCAGAGGAGAACGTATCCTGGAGAATGTCACATGACGTTGGAATCATCAACACTCCCTCTCAGCTAGGAAGGCATTCTCCACCAAGTCAAGTCTCTCACGGAAGTACTCGAACTTCATCCTGGCAAGTTGTTTGGTGAAGACATCTACAACCAGTTCCTGTGTAGAAAGGTATTGCATGTGTACTGCTTTCCTCTGCACCATATCTCTGATATAATGGTATTTGATCTCAATGTGTTTCGATTTATCGTGAAACACAGGATTCTCTGAGAGCTTCACACAACTCTGGTTATCACAATGAATAATAGTGGAATCCATCTCAGAACCAAATAAATCTGCAAGGAGCTTGCGAAGCCACACTGCTTCACAGACTACCACACATAACGCTATGTACTCTACTTCTACGGTACTCAAAGCCACAGAGCTTTGTTTCCTACTGCACCAGGAAACCATGGGAGACCCCAAAGTAAAACAACAACCGGATGTGCTCTTCCAGTCCACTGTGCTCCCTGCCCAATCTGCATCGGTATATCCCTGCAATCTCATGTCTACACCGGAGGCATATCTCAGGCCATATCCAACTGTGCCTCGTAGATATCTCAATACATGCTTCGTTGCTATCCAATGAGTCTGTCTCGGCTGACTCATAAAGTGACCGAGTACGTTCACTGCATAGCATATGTCAGGTCTGGTGTTAACTAGATACATCAATGATCCAATCAGTGGTCGATAAAGATGTGGATCAATCTTGCCTGAATCAGTACAAGCCTTGTTCATTTTCTTCAGATCCATTACCATAGGCGTAGGCATGGATTTGCAGTATGTCATACTGAATTTCTTCAATATCTCCACTGTATATTTTCCTTTACTCAGGAAAATCTCATCAGTCCTCTACCATACTTCTAGTCCCAAGAAGTAGTCCATCATAACCAAATCCTTCATCTCGAATTCAAAAGTCAATGCACGCTTGCATTCAGCAATAAAACTTTCTGAACCGGTGAGGAATAAATCGTCAACATAGAGGACCAAAATCAAGCACTCGTCACCAACAATGTGATAATATAGGTTTGGATCAGCAACACTCTTGTTGAAGCCCAAACTCATCAGGAATCCATCCATCTTCTCGTACCAAGCACGAGGTGTCTGCTTTAGTCCATACAAGGCTTTCTTCAACCTGCACACATGAGACTTCTGCTCATGTATCACAAATCCCTCTGGCTGCTCGATGTAAACTTCCTCCTCAATCTCACCATTTCTTTACATCCATCTGATGTAGTCTCCAACCCATGGATGAAGCTAGGGCAAAGATCGTACGGATGGAAGTGTAACGGGCTACAGGAGCAAATGTCTCCTCATAATCAATTCCCTCCACCTGAGAGAATCCTCTGGCTACAAATCTCGCTTTGTACTTCTCGACACTTCCATCAGC
Source organism: Picea engelmannii (assembly GCA_009831015.1). NCBI lineage: Eukaryota > Viridiplantae > Streptophyta > Pinopsida > Pinales > Pinaceae > Picea > Picea engelmannii. The sequence continues at coordinate 16,412 of ML825877.1, read as the reverse complement.
TGCATGCTTGATCTTATAGATCTACTTGGAAGTCACTACAGACTTCCCTTTTGGTCTCGGAACAATATCCCACACATCATTCTTCATGATGGACTGATACTCTTCTGTCATGGCATCTTGCCATACCTGTTGGCTCGTTGCTTCTCCATGACAAGAAGGCTCAGTATCAATGATGTGGCTCATGGCTGAAACATAGCTCGAGAACCTTTGTGGTCTCTTTCTCTCTCGGAATGTGCCTCGAGGAGTTACATGTCCCTCTGCCTCCTACAGAGTCTGTCGAGCCTAGGCAGGCCTTTTATGGCCTACTGCAATGTCTCTGGGAACATCAACTAGAGCTACTGGATCTATTGGATCAACTAGATCAATGGTTGTCTCCCTCTGAACTATTGAAGGGGGAGAAGGTATTGTTTCTTCCTTCTTCTCAAATAGTTTGACTCCCTCTGAGTCAAGTGACTCCCTCTGAAGTCGGAAGGATGAACATCTTCCTTTTCCTATGTTGCTAACTTGGAGACATCCCATGTCTTCTCAAGTCCTCTACTGCCTTTACAGTACTTTGTTGGCCTCTTGTACTAGGATAATAACCAAGATGACCTCTCGTAGGGATAACAATCAAAATGGCCTCCTGTACTGGGATAATAACCAACCAACACAAATGGGCTCCCATACCAGGGATAATAGCCCTTCAATAAGGAAATAAGAAATCTAGCCTCTCGTAGGGATAACAACCAAAATGGCCTCATGTACTAGAATAATAACCAAGATGGTCTCCTTAAGGGATAACAACCAACTAAAAATTGGACTCTCGTACTAGGGATCATGGTCCAAGTCATGAGGGCTCCCACACAAGGGATAATACCCTTTATCATCAAAAGCAAGCAACTACAGGGTAATGATGAAATCAAATAAGGAATGTAGTGCAAAACTTACCTTAGTCTACAGTCATGCTCAATCTTGCTTTTGGTCCTCCTGAGAGAGCTCAAAAGAAGAAAGCCTCATCTTTCATGTCTTCATCTCTTTGAGGTGGTTCTGGATCAACATCAGCAGTGGATGCAAGTTGTCTTCCTTTCTTCCTGGTAGGACAATTTCTCGCAATGTGTCCATACTTATCACATCTGAAACACTGAATCCTTGAGTTGTCTTTTCTGTGTTCATGACCTGAAGCTGCTAAAGTTTTCTCGTCTCTGAATGCTTTTCCAAAACTTCTTCCATTTCCTCTTCCTTTCTTTGTATGAAAGGCAAGAGCATGATTATCATCATGAGGAGAGTCTTACACTCCTCTAGCTATAAGTCTGATTTCTTCCTGGGTACAGTCTGTCTATAGACGATCAAAAGTACGTAGTTCTGCTCTACCACTGATACTTTGAAGAAATGGTTCCCAATGTCTTGGAAGAGCATTAAGAGTAGTCAAGACAAGTTCTCTGTCTGATATGGTTTCTCCAATGGCACCCAGCCAATCTCTGATCTCTGAAATCTTCATGAAGAAGGTAGCAATGGTGTCAGTTTTTGTCATCTTGATATTTTGAAGCTGGCCCTTCAATGTAAGAGCTCTGAGGGTGTTGTTACTCTCAAACATATTCTTCAATGCTTCATACATCTCACTTCATACATCTCATAAGTTGTCTTTAGATTGGAAATATGAGGTAGGAGATGATCTCTCACTGAATAGATGATTATCTTCCTTGCCTTGACATCATCTTCCTTCCTTTCTTCCTTCTCTTCATCGGTAGTTGTCTCCGATAGAGTCTTTTATATCACACTCAATAGGTCATCCTCTTCCAGGGTGATCTGTAGTCTTGACGTCCAGGAACTGAAGTTGCCTGATCCATCAAGCCTATCTTCTACCAAGGTTTTGTTCTTCATGGTTTGCAGATTCTTCCACAAACCCTTAGCAACTAGGCTAGGAAACCTAACGGCTAGGCTAGGCTAGCACCTTTTAGGTTTCGTTGGACTTATGACTGCCAACAATAAGCCTTTAGAAGGTCACAAGAACACTAGTGAGCTATAGAAACCCTAGAACCGAAATTTCTGCAAAAAATTGTGGAACCCTAGAAACCCTAGGGCAAAAAATCCAAAAATTCCAAAAATGCAATCTGAGTGTCTCTGGAGATGCGTTGAAGGAGGCTGTACACTCCTATGCCAAATTCAGCCCCAACATTTCAGTGTAGGGTGTTGAAACAACCAAAAAAGAGAGGGTCGTACCTTTTTTCTGGAAACCCTAGAGGATCGTACTTCTGCAACTGGGAGGTGACGGCTGGCTTGAAGCTTGTGCAATGACTCTTCAAGAACACTGCTCTGATACCATGTTGAATTTTCACTAAGTGTTAGGCTCAAGCATGAGGTTTATTTCATTTAGCATGTACTTGAACCATAAACAAATGCAGCAACACCATACACAAGTGTTGCAATAACCAAGATCACAAGAAGAATAACCATGCACAAGAACACAAGAAGTATCATGGGAAAACCCTTCTCAAACAAGGGAAAAACCTAGCAATCCTTTGCTATATTCTCAAGAGAAGATCCCCCAACCATAAACCCTAGATGCACACAAGAGGGTGCTCTACAACCTTGAAACTAGCGCCCAAGGGAGGTAAGAACTTCAGTCGTACAAGTAGGTCTGAAATTTCCAAATGACAAGTGACAAGTGTGTGTTTCCTCAATGGGGAATCACCTCTATTTATACAAAGACTAGACACAGCAACAGGTGTGTCTATTGGCACAATAGGGTCGACCTCAATAACTTTGTAATATAATTAATCATTACAATAAACATTAATTATCTTTCACATATGGTGGGGTCGACTTGTACCCTTTACATACAATTAGGGTTACAAGTAAATCTTACACTCGGACAATATAGCAAGGGATCCACACATCCACTAGTGCTTAGCCACTAGGGACACGTCCACCTGTGCTCAGCCACAAGGACGTCATACTCAACAGATCTCTATCTCAATTGAGTCCACAAGAGAATCATCTGGAGTACCATCTCAAGCCGACTCAACTGAGTCCACAGGAGTACAAGTCAAGAGACCATCTCAAGCTGACTCAACTCAGTCTAGAGGAGTACAAAGCAGGAGACCACACATCGACTCAACTCAGTCCATAGGAGAACGATACACCCATCACATGGGCACACCCAACACATGGGCTCTCTCACAGGTCGACTCAACTCAATCTAGAGGAGAATGTATCATGGAGAATGTCACATGACGTTGCAATCATCAACAAACCTGCCCCTTATCTCTCTTAACTGATCTGGAACTATGTAGTTCCTTTGGGTCTCAAACTTACTAAACTGTCTTCTCAAGGATGAGCAATCTGGATTATTAAGTGATACCAATACCTTTTTCAATCTCAACTAGATTATTAGGAGTCTATATAACCATAAAAATGTTTAAAACAACTGCAACTTCAGTGGTTTATCTGTTTCTCTCAATGCTAGTAAAGAAGAAAGAACCATCTCTAGAAATAAATGTCTCTACCCTCCAGGATCATTTCTATAAATAATGAGTACTAAGACATTTTCACAACAGAGGCTTCTCTTACAGGACACAACAGGATACCCCATAAATAGCTTCTTTGACAGAACACCAGGCCCCTTTGCCTCAAGGGCTTCGATACAAGACATGAGGACTAAGAAATAGATACCATTATCCCATTAAATGCCCCGCACAAATAGACTGTTAAGAGTTGCTCAAATGCCAGAGCTAAGAATGTAAGCCAGCCACCACAATGGCAACCAACAGACACAGGTCTTTGTGTAATCATTGAATGCACCGAACATATGACATGCATGTGGCAGAAAATCCATAGATGATTTCATTCAATCCAGTCGGGAACATTAGAGTGATTGATGACGAAAAGGAGACCTTGCCAGTTTACTAGTTGAACTGATGCTTATCGTTGCAGTTGCTCTAGTAGATTTGCAGCCACCATGCCTCACTCTATATAGCTTATTCATGTTCAACTTGTGCACCTCATTACTGTTAGATTTTCTGTATTTACAGAGCATTAGAGTTACCAGTGTTCTTTTACTTCATTACCATGAACATATATATATATATATATATATATATATATATATATATATCATGTATTGAGCAGTAGCAGCATAAACAAGAGACAAAAAGAACACGAGATTTATCCTGGGAAAACCCCAAATGGGGGAAAAACCCAGCAACCTTTCTTAGATAGATTTCATTCACAAAGTCCAACCATTCACCAGCTCTCAAGAGCCACAGACAAGATATAAACCCTAGCACTAGGCTAGCGCACCTCTAGTGCTCACAGCTGCAGCAGCAGCACAATACAAGAAGAGTGCACCTCCTTAGAGAGATAGCGCACAAGATAAAGTAGCCACCAAGAATAACCAAAGACCCCAACTCTGCATCTCCTCTTCCTCCTCAAGCTTGCGCAACTTTTCCTCGGTGAGAGAGTGTGTTATGAGTGTGTCCAAATGCTAGACGTCCTCCTTATTTATAGTGTTCAAGTCAACTTCTTAGGCCGACTTCTTCTCTGGGAATCTTATTTTTACTTTATTCTTTTCTGTGTGGGTCGACTTCTCTTCTGGGTATTCTTCTTAATGTTTAATGGTCTTCCTAGACTTCCGGAATCTTCTCTTCATCTAAGAAAGGTCTTCTAGAGGAAAGTTCCTCCCGCAGCTACCAAAACATCAACACTCCCTCTTAGCTAGGAAGGTATCTTTCACGATGTCTTCATCTAGTAGTCCACTGACTACTCTGCAATCTGCTGGTAGCACACAGCTACCACAATGCCATCGGTAGCTCGAATCATCTATCATAGTCTCTGCAATCAAGTGGCACTCAGCTACTCCCAATGTGAACTTGTAGTCTCTGTCTCCATGGAAATCAGCTAGTAGCACACAGCTACTACAATGCCATCCAGTAGAACACGACTGTGTTGATCCATAGTAGTACACAACTACTATCCGATGGTACATAACCACTCCAAGTAGCACACAACTACTGTCCAGAGACACAATGTCTCTCCTACAATCAATTGATAGCAACACAAGCTACCACCATGCAGTGCAACAGTCTCTATGATTATGCAGCAATCAACTAGTAGCACACAGCTACTACCATGCCATCAACAATAATCATAGTCTGCAATCCCCATGATTACGCAGCGATCAGCTAGTAGCACACAGCTACTACAATGCCATCAGCCATAGTCATGGCCTCTATAACTATGCAGCAATTAGCTAGTAGCACACAGCTACTACAATGCCATCATCCATAGTCATAGTTTCTATAACTATGTAGCAATCAGCTAGTAGCACACAGCGACTACAATGCCATCAGCCATAGTCATAGTCTCTATAACTATTGCACCAATCAGCTAGTAGCACACAACTACTACAATGCCATCAGCCATAGTTATAGTCTCATCCAGTAGCACGAAGCTACTCCCATAGTCCTCACGACTATGCGTGTGATGTTTCTTCTCTCATCAGGTTCGGCAGTGCATTACCCCCTCAGTCACCTCAAATGACTGATCTAGGGAACCCTTGGTTGGCCAAAAGGGTTAGCTAGCATGAGAAGAAACAACACACCTTCCTCTCAACGAGGGTGGACATTCAGCACCACGCCAAGCTTGTCTCTGAAGTACTCATACTTCACTCTAGAGTCTACACAGAGGCTTGGTGAGAATGTCTGCCATATGCTCATCCGTGGATATGTATTGGAGCTCTATAGCTCCTCTCTGCACCATGTCTCGGATGTAATGATATTTGATCTCTATGTGCTTTGACTTGCCATGAAAGGCAAGGTTCTCTGAAAGCCTCACACAACTTTGATTGTCACAATGTATCAAAGTGGGCTCCAATTCTAGATCAAATATCCCTGTAAGCAACTTCTGAAGCCACACTGCTTCACGGCTTGCCACACTAGTTGTGATATACTCTGCCTCTGTTGTATTGAGTGCCACTGATGTCTGCTTCCTGCTCAACCATGAGATCATACCTGATCCCAAACTAAAGCAGCATCCAGAAGTACTCTTTCGATCCACTACACTACATGCCCAGTCAGAGACTGTATATCCCTGTAGCTTCACATCACCACCCAAGACATATCTCAATCCATATCCAATCGTGTCACGTAGGTACCTCAACATATGTTTTGTTGCCATCCAATGTACATGTCTAGGTTCAACCATGTACTAACTCAGGGCATTCACTGCAAAACATATGTTTGGTCTGGTGTTAACCAAGTACATCAAGGATCCAATCAATTGTCTATACATCGTGGGATCCGCCAAATTTGAAGATGAAACACTCAGTAGCTTCAGATTTATCGGCATGGGTGTGGCCATGGACTTGCAATCCATCATCCTGAATCTTTGCAAGATCTCAACAGTATATTTTCCTTGGCTAAGGAAAATCTCATTTGATCTTTGCCATACCTCCAATCCCAAGAAGTAATGCCTCAAACCTAGATCCTTCATCTCGAACTCTGAAGCGAGCTCCCTCTTGCACCCAACTAGGAGCTTCTCATGTCCTATCAGAAACAGATCATCCATGTATAGAACCAAGATCAACGGACGTCCATTCTCAACCTTAATAGTAAAGGTTGGGATCCGCATCACTCTTGGTAAATCCCAAGCTCATCAGGTAGCTATCTATCCTGGCATACCACGCCCTGAGTGCCTGCTTCAATCCGTACAAGGCCTTCTTCAATCTGCAAACATGGGACTCCTTCCCATGGATCACAAAACCTTGTGGTTGCTCTATGTACACTTCTTCCTCTATTACACCATTCAAGAAAGCAGTCTCGACATCCATCTAGTGTAATTTCCATCCCATTGTGGAAGCAATCGCAATAATCGATTTGATGGAAGTGTTCTTTGCTATAGGAGAAAATGTCTCATCGTAGTCATCTCCCTCTCTCTAGGAGAATCCTCTAGCCACAAATCTTGGCTTGTACTTCTCTATGTTGTCGTCTACAACATGCTTGATCTTGTAGATCCATTTGGAAGTCACTACTAACTTCCCTTCTGGTCTCGAAACCACCTCCCAAACATCATTCTTCATGATGGACTGATACTCCTCCATCATGGCATCCTTCCATTCCTGCTTCTCAACAGCTTCTTCAAAGGTGGAAGGCTCTAAATCAATGATGTTGCTCATCAGCACCACATAGCTAGAAAACTTATGTGGTCTCCTGCTCTCTCTAAAAGAACCTTTGGGAGCTGCATGTCCTTCAGTTTCCTGCAAGGTGTTCCGAAGCCAAGTCAGTCTCGTCGTATTGACTGTAGCTTCTCTGGGTGGATCTACGGGTCTCTCTGACTCTACCATCTCATTCTGAACTTTTGGAATGGGTTCCTCTGGTGTAGAGTCTTCCATGATTGCTTTCTTTGGAGCCTCCTGCTCCTCTCGATCCTCATCCATGTGAGATTCCCTTGATCTTCTGAAGGCTTCATCTTCATCAAATGTTACATCACGGCTGATCTCAATAAGTCTCCGCCCGAGAATGTATATTATGTAAGCCTTCGAAGTCTCACTATATCCAACGAATGTGCCCTTCTTTCCTAAACATTCCAACTTCGTTCTCTTCTCCTTTGGAACATGTATAAATACTGGACAACCAAAAATCCTCAAGTGACTGATTTCTGGTTTCTTTCCAGTGAACCTCTTCAGGTGTCTTGTTCCCCAATATCTTGTGAGGACTTCTATTTTGGACATACACAACTGTACTGGAAGCTTCTACCCATAAGTGCATGGGTAGGCCCTAGTCATGGATCATCGCTTTCGTTGCTTCTACAATGGATTTGTTCTTTTTTTCTGCAACTCCATTCTACTAGGGGTTGTAGAGAGTTGTTAGCTCCCTCTTGATCCCTGCTTCTCTGCAAAAGTCTTTAAACTCCTTTGAGGTGTACTCGCCTCCTTTATCAAATCTCAAGACTTTAATCTTCCTTTCGAAGAGATTTTCAACTAAAGCCTTGAATTCCTAAAACTTGTTGAAGACGTCATCTTTTGTTTTCAAGAAGTAGATCCATGTCTTTCGAGAATAGTCATCTATGAATAAGACATGGTATACAAAGTTGCCTAAGTATGGCACCGTCATCTATCTGCATACATCCGAGTGTATGATGTCCAAGATACCCTTGGACCTATTGTCACTGCTAGTAAAGCTTCCCTTGACATTCTTGCCAAGTGCACAACCTTTGCATACTCCATCACGTTCTACGGTCTACCGGACTGTCGGGTAGACCTGTAACCATCTTGCCCAATATCGATAGTGCTCTATAGTTTATGTGGGCAAGTCTTCGATGCCATAGCTCACTTGAACTAACACTGTTGTGTACAAGGGCTTGTTCCTGGTGTCCCTACAATTTATATAGTCCTCCCTCTCGAACACCAATCATGGTAGCTTTATCAATGCTTGAACTCTAGGGCGATAGAAGAACTTGGCCATCCACAAAAAGTACCTTAAAGCCTTTATCTTCTAAAGCAGATATGGAAAGTAAATTCTTCTTTAGGTTCTGTACAAACAAAATATCTTTAATTAAAAGACGGTTACCCAATCAAGTTGTAGGGAGGCTTCTCCAACGCCTTTGACTGCATGCTTGGAATCATCCCCAAGCTCCACTTGAAGGGATGAGCTATTTTATGTTAGATTTGAAAGAGAATTTCTAGATCCGGTCATGTGCTTGCAAGCACCGCTATCTATGAGCCAAGTGTCACTCCCTTGAGTGATGGTTCCTGTGAGTGTTGAAACAAATACAAAGTCTTCATCCTTTGACTTGTGTTCTTCATCTTATGTTGTATGTGCATGGTGCTTATTCTTCTTTCCCTTTTCATGTTTATGAGGGCATTGTGAGGCATAATGTCCTATCTTCTTGCAAGTGTAGCATCTGATATTTGACGCATTCTTCCTGTGGCGTGCTTTCTTAGACTTCTTCGGGTTTCCTTCTTCCCTTTCCTTTCTCTTCTTCACTTGGGAAGCAAGTGCTTGATTTTCATCATCATTAGTCTTTTGTGATTTGGATATCAACCTGGATTCCTCTTGGGTGCAATCTGCCCATAGCTTGTTGAACTTGGTCAATTTGCTTCTAGCGCAAATCCCTTGAACAAATGGATCCCAAGAGGACAGAAATCCATCGAGTGTAGTAGTCACGAGTTCAACGTCTTCTACTGGATCTCCAATAGTTGCTAACTCGTCCTTGATCTGTGAGATCCTCATAAAATAGTTGGCTATTGTTTTTGTCTTGTTCATTGTCACGTTTCTGACTTGATGC